>PVJC01020952.1:0-28660 GCA_004026665.1 Murina feae
CCACACAGTGTTCTTGAGCTCGATATATATTTTTTTCTCATTAAAGGTTCAAAACCAAAAGCGGTTTCTCTTTGCAACAAATATACATTAAAATAGAGTCTCTGTACAGCCAAGGGCTCTGGGCCCTGGCTTGCCCCATGTCCCTGCGCCTCCCTGGCCAAACCCAAAAATAAATATAGTGTTATTGCTCTGCAGGGCATAGAGGCAGTGCTCTCCCTACCTCCTGAGGAGCCTGGGTGGGAGCTGATGGGGGACCCTGGCCACCCCAGGGGTCCAGGGGCTGGAGCCTGCTTGGAGTTATTGCTTCAAGGGGTGGGGGATGGGGGGGCAGAATGCCCAATGCAAATGATGAGAGGAGCCAAGGGGGCAGGGGCCTTTGCTCTCCAAATTTCCCTCTGCTCTGGAGAGGGGGTCGGATTAAGCAGCAGCAAAAGCATCACCCACTGGGAGACTGGCCTCCACTCCCTTCCCTCCCTGAGATCAGGCTTCTGCCCCCCTCCCCCACACATCCCCTGCAGCCCCCTATGGCTTCCACAGCACCCCCTGCACTCTGGGGGCACGTTATGGCTTGCAAGGGGCATCACTGTGCCCAGAGCCTGGGCACACGAGTTCCCAGCTTCTAACACCCCCCCGAAGAAGGGGGAGGGGAGGGCGTAGGCCTGCTCCCAGGGACTGATGGTACTGCCTTGGCCCTGCCAGCAGGCTGTGGCACTGTCGACCCCAGCTCTGCCCCCTTGGGGCTGACCCCATGCTGGGCGGGTTCTGCCAGCACCCCCACCCATGCCCACCCCTTGCCTCAGTCCATCATGGCCTCAAGCATCTCCAAGAACAGCTTGTGCATGGGCACCTTGCCCTCCAGCTTCACCCCATAGAAATGGGCCAGCACTTTGCCCGCTGTCTGGCGAAGGAGTGGTAGTGTAAGCAGCAGCCTGCCTGCCCGCCGCCTCTCAGCACCCCCTCCGGGGCCCGCCCGGCCGGCTTCATACTCCAGCAAGGCCTCGTGGAGGGCTTCTCGCAGCTGCTCCACAGCCTCAGCATCTTCGATGTGCACAGAGTCTGCGAGGAGTGGGAGAGAGCTGTTGACGGGGACCATCTCCGGGAAGGAGAGAGCCGCCTCTGCTTGGGCACTGAGGGGTGGAGCCTACACAGGAGCCAGACAGATTTGTTGATTGAGGCAACACTCACTGCTCATGCCCGTGAGCAAGGGCCCCCCCTTTCTCAACTAGAGTGCCCCCTTGTCCCCCCTGCCTCCTCTCCCACTCAGTGGTTCACCTTCTCAGTAAGTATGGCACTAGGGTTCCAAGTCGTAGGTGCAGTTCCTGGGCCTGTGCTTGCCTTGCTTTGTGGCTTTCGGCAAGGCACTGTTCTTCCCTATGCCTATTTCCGTGTCTGAAAATGGGACTGTGCCACCATCAGAGTAATGGAGGGCCTTCTGGAGACTTGTCAGGACCTACCAGACTCACCTGAGTTGGCAAGGGCCAGGGCCTTCAGCAGGACATACTCCTCCCGCTCCAGCCGCAGGGCCTGCAGTCGCCGCACTAGCTGCAGCAGGGCAGCCCCGAGTTCCCCCAAGCCAGCTGCTCGTGCCCCCTCTTCATCCAGGACCAGGTCCTCAGCGAAGGCCAGCTCATCCTGCAGCGGCAGTGAGCGCTGGGCCACACCCAGCACCAGTACCTCCATCCATACGCTCTGCAGTACTGACATCTGGTCCGACAGTGACAGTGACGAGAAGCCTGGAGGACCATGGGGAGCACACCTGGCTGAGCAGGTGCACCAGAGCCAGGCCTAGCCTGCCTACCCAGGGGAGCCCGCATCGCCTGGCCCTTTACCTGGGATGCTCTTGGCCCAGCTGATGGTGACCACAATCTCTCGGTCAAAGAGGTCACAGAGGGTGGCTACGGCTGGGAGGTGTCCATCAGGGCCCGCTGGGTCGGGCATGGCGTACAGCTTCTCGGGCTCTACCACCAGCAGGTGGGACACCAGTGCGTTCACTGGGGCTGCAGTGACAGTTGGAAGAGGCACTCGAATTCATCACCTTGCAGGCCCTTTGGAGTCAAACATCTCCCCAGTCAGTCCCCCCGTGGCTTTCCTCGGCAGCCACTGGTCATCAGGCTCAGCACCTTTCTCCAGGAAGGGCTCAGCCTAATCCCAGGGCAGGCAGTCTGTTGTGAACAGGTTCTGAGTGTTAGGAACCCTGTCCCTGTTCCCAGCTGTACTCTCAGGACTGACAGAAAAAGGTCTTTTTTGGGAAAATGGGTAAGTGAATAGATGAAGGGAAAAGTGGGGTCCCGGTGCCCAAAATAACTATCCTCAGTGAATGACACCAGACAGGCCTCCCGAGTCCTAGCCCAATCCCGACCCTAGAATTCCAGACCCGCAGACTCTCACCTGTCTTCCGAGGACCTCCAGCTACTGCCAGGGGTCCGGCAGGGAAGGAGCCTGGGAAGGGCAGTGGATCCACCTCTGGTCGCCGCTTGTACTTCTGTCGCCCACCCCGGACACGGTCCAGACGTACCCCTTGAATGGTAGGACAGGGCTGTGTCCTAGAGGCTGGGGGTGGCTGGCTCTGCAGAGCCCTCCTGCCCAACCCATTCCACCAGAACGTCTCAGGCTCTGCCCTCTCCAGCCCCCTGCGCCCAGCTCCCCCAACCCTTGCCCAGGCTCCTGCCCACACTCACCTTCTTTGAGCATGCCCACACGCAGGCACTTGGTGAAGCGACAGGCCTGGCAGGCCTTGCGTCTCCGCTTGGTGATCTCACACTCATTGGAGGCCGGACAGCTGTACTCGATGCTCCCTGCCAGGAAGAGGCAGGGCTCCAGTGGCGGCCTCCCAGGGCCTGGAGGAGGCCCAGCAGACAGGAGAGCCCTGACTCCCCGGGCAAGCACGGGTCTGGGGAGAGCAGGATTGCCGTGAGTGGGGCAGGGAAGCCCGGGGCAGTGAGGAGAATGGCTGCTGGGCTGGGGGCCCTGTCTGGGCAAAAGAAGGGCTGGGACCAGGGGAGTCAGGCTGCAGCTGCCCCAAGCCTCTGTCAAGCCAGGTCTCTGGGCTCTCCTGCCCTTATCTGCTCTCTGCAAGGGTTACAATGGCCTCTCCACTGCTACCTCTAATGGGCAATTCTCAGCTTCATCTTCCATGGCCTAAAGGAGTATCTAACACCTACTCCCAGGTGCTGGAGGCCAGGATGGGCAGTAATTAACACAAATGAGAGAAGGTCAGAAGGCTGAATAGGGCTCTGATACTCAGAGGCTCAATATCTGCCTGTTATCACCTGCTGCTGACTTAATAGCCAAAGGCAGCCCCCTAAGCTGATAACCTTTCACTGTTTCCTGCACATTACGCTGATAGGCCTGTCAGCATTCCTTAAAGGCAACTGTGTATTCCAGCAAAGGAAGAGGAGATGGGTGCGCAGATTCGGTGGAGCTTAGTCACTTGAATAAGTTCACATCTGGCTTCCCCCATAATCCCCAAATTTCTATTCCGTCTGTGTATTAATTTGCGCGTCAGCCCTTTCTCCAGGCCTTCGAACCCAGGCCACGTAGGCTGTGGCCTCACACCTGAACACTCCAGAACACTTTTCTCCTTTGCTTCTAGGACACACTCCCAGCTTTCATCCCACCTCACTGGCCACGCTGTGGTCTCTGCGTCTCCCGGGGCTCCTCCCATAGAACCTCAGGGCTGCCTCAGGCCTCATCCCCATGACCCATGCCCATGCTGATCAGACCTAAGTCGTGGGCTTTCAAATTTCCATCTCCTGCCGAGACCTGCCTAAACTCTAGCCCCACATCCCCCTGCCTCCTCGACACCGTGCATGTCTGCCTCGGCCATACAAACCTACCCTGTCCTAAAGGGAGCCATGATGTACCCCTCCAAAACCTGCCACTCCATCCGTCAGCTGCCACCAGACTCCTAGAAGACGTCTCTCATTCTGTCTCCCACCCCACATCCAACCCATCAACTGATCCTGGTGGGTTTACCTCCCAATATGGCCTCCTGCTCTGCCCCTGTTTTAGTCACTCTCGACAGGACAGCCAGAGGCATCTTATTAAACCTAAGTTAGATCCTGTCCCTCCCTTGCTCAAACCTTCCAGTGATTTCCCTTCTCAGAGTAAAAGCGCAGTGAACCCTGCGGCCTGAGGCCTGCACCCCTGCTCCTCACCCCTCTGACTCTTCCTCCCTGTGCTGTTCTGGCTCCAGGCCCCTAACTCAGGGCCCACAGCTCCCTTCTCCTTCAGGCCTCTGCCTGGCGTTGCCTCGTGGAGGCCTTCCCTGCCACCCCGCCGCGAGGGGCGATGAGGATGCCAGTGCCCCTCTATGGATATCTCGGGCGCTTGCCGCTGCTGGGTGGTTTCACATCAGCTCTCCGCACCATCGAATATGCTACCTATGTACACATTTATCTTCTTTATCATCTGTCTCCTGACTTCCGTGTGAGCTCCATGGGGGCCAGGACTGTCCCCGTGATAGGGAAGGCCTGGCACTTGGTGGGTGCTCATAACTGGTGCATGACAGCAACCTTCTCAACCTCGAAGGGCTGAATGACACACCAGCCAACATGCCCTTAGCATGTTTCTCCTACACCCTACCCAGGCTTCCCCCCTCAGCTCAAGACGCCTCCTCAGGGAAGCCCTCCAGAGCTCCGGACCCAGTCAAGGTTCCTTTTTTTCTTTTTTAATGTTTTTTAATCTTTTTTAAAATATATATGTTTATTGATTTCGGAGAGGAAGGGAGAGGGAGACAGAAACATCAACGATGAGAGAATCGTGGATCGGCTGTCTCCTGCACGCCCCATACTGGGGATCGAGCCCACAACCTGGGCTTGTGCCCTGACAAGGAATCAAACCATGACCTCCTGGTTCATAGGTCGACACTCAACCACTGAGCCACGCCGGCCGGGCCCCAGCCAGAGGTTCCTTGGTACGCGCCCTGCTCTTCGCTCTCCAGCACTCACACAGCTGTACTATAACAACTGTGTGCAATTCATTGTTTCCTCTCCCCTCTGCTAGAATGTAAAGTGTTTAGGACCCCAAGTCCTGCCTAAGTTCCCGTGTCTGGAACAGTGACCAGGGCAGCAAAGCACAGGTTTGTCAAGGCTCTGGCAGCTGCCTGGGGCCTATCCTGACGCTTCCATATACCAACTGTGTGACCTTGAACAAGCCCTCGAAGCCTCAGTTTTCTCATCTGTAAAACTGGGGTAATAGAAACAGTACTTCTTATAAAGGTGAGTCGTGAGAATTCAAGGGGGATAATTGAAGAACCACATTTAGCATGGTTCCTAACCCCTAAATATCAATAAGTGATTATTATTAATGGCTAGGGCTCAATTAATATTTGTCAACTGAATCAGCAGAGAACAAAGGGTCCAGGGTGGGCAGGAGACACCTGGATCTGAACCCATTGGCTCCCTGGGCTTCAGAGACAAAGGGAGCACAGGGGTTTTAGACCCGGGGGTGTTGGCAATGGCAAAGTTAAAACGGCTTGTATGTCACAATCATTGGTGAGGCGCCTGTCCAAAGTTCAGCTATTAGTAATAAGCAGAGGCAGCAGTCTGGCACTTTAAGAGCTCGACCCTGGACCTGAATTGACTCAAGCTCAAACCCTAGTCCTGCCATTTTCTACCTGTAGGACTTGGACAGAGTTTTAAAAACCTCCCCGGGCCTCAGTTATAATATTGCTGGCACCTTGTAGGTTGCCGTGGGGTAAGAGGTCATGGATGTACTCAACAAACGTCCTCTCAAAATTATATATGTTATAGCCCCAAAGCAACCAGAGGTTTACGTAAAAATATAAGAAACAGGCACAGCTCAAGGACTGCTCGTTACCCACCGCCTTGCTCACTCATGTTTTCGTATGCTTTCCTGTGTGGGAGCAACCCCGAGGACCATCAGCAGGATCCCAACAGTCTTTTTAAAGGTAGGTTCTGAAATAGGGTGCAGCCCCTCTCAGTTATAAAAACCTGTGCTGATGCTGTTTTGGGGGTGGGGAGCGGGGGTATTCTATGCTCGTGAGAAGCCAGTAGCTGCCACAAGCAAGAACAAAGTTTAGGAGCAGGCGGAGGCTGTCTCGAGTTTTTCAGAGCCACTGTGGACGGTGCTGGGCCTGTCACACCCAGAAACAAAGCTCAGGAGATATCCTGAGTCCTCGCCCACATCCCACACCCAATCTATCCACGCATCCTGGTGGCTCTGTTTAATGTTAAAGGGAAAGAGCATTCCTCGGAGGGAAGAGGGCTGGGAGTCCCAGGCTGCCAACCCCAAGCGGTAGTCTGGGGGTCTAGTGCCACTCAGCAGTGCACCAATTGGATAGTGCCAGGCCCAGAGGGCAAAGGGCACAGAAGTGGGGATAGAGGCTCACCCTGGATGGTCCTCTTGAAGAAGGCTTTGCAGGCCTCACAGGACGCCACACCATAGTGGTAGCCCGAGGCCACGTCTCCACAGACCAGGCACAGGCGTTTAGGCAGGGAGCTGAGCACCAGCTTCCCACCACCCTGCTCACCAGGCCCAGCCCCCTCCCCATCCTCCTCTTCCTTGTGGCCTGGAAGGTGGCGAGTGGGAGCTGGGCCAGGGGCCAGGGCTCCAGGGGGCTCGGGCTCGGTCTCCGAGGAACCCTTGGGGCTGTCTGGGCTGGCCGGTTCTGCCTTGATGTAGAGAGGCTCAATGCCCACCACCTGGCTGGACATGGCGCTGGTCACCTGTGGGGAGAAGCCTGTCAGGTCACAGGGAGGTGCTGGGATGGGGGTGCAGAGACGCCCTGCCACCCTGGTTGCCCAACCCCAGGCCTGGGGCCAGGCTTCCAGTATCAGTGAGGGGGAAGGAGGAGGTACAGAGTCCAAGGAAGGGCTGCCCACGGAAAGGCCCCCCTCCCCCTTCCCCAGTTGTTGCCATGGGAATAGAGTCTCCAGGGCCCGTAACTGACAGCACGTCCTCCCATTTAGGAACCTGCAGGAGACTTAGAAACCCCCTCCTCCTGCCCAGGCCAGGGAGCAGGGTAACCTTGGCCCCAGGCGACCTTCAACTCCATCTGGAATCCTCAACTAGAAACGGGATCCCCTCTCAGTTTTCTCCAGACAGGGGCCTCGCTCTCTCTCTCACCTGTGTATCCCCCACTCAAGAGCGTACACAGAGGTACACAAACCCAAGGGAGGCTGGATGTGCTCACACACGTGTGCTCACACCCTCACACACTCCCACTCGCCTGGGCTCGCAGGGGTCCTCACATGCTCACTCACACATGGCCTTTCCCAGGCCACTTCTCATTCGCGCTCGCTCACTCCTCCCCAGTGCATACCTCACCCACAAAACCGACTCATAATCACACGCTCACTCTCACCCGCTCCCCTCGCTCCCACACTAACAGGCACAGACCCTCGTGGGAACACAATCGGATCCTTCACACCTGACACGCTGCCCCCTCCTGTCCCAGCAAGCCCACCCCCCAAGGCACACCAACCGGCGCGGCTCCTCCACCCCCTGGCACATCCCCCCACACCCCACCCGCCGGCACGTTCACTCCGGCTGCCGCAGAGTCCTCCACCTCCGAGGCGCCCCGCCCCCCAACCCGTGCACACCTACGGGAAGTTGCCTAAAGTTGCAGCCTTCCCTCCCCCTCCGCCCGCCCGCGGGGGACCTCTATCAGGTTATCAGGAAGTAAACGGGGAGTGCCCAGGCGGAGGAAGTTCGACGCTGCCGGTGCGATGACCTTTGACCCAGAGTGGAGGGTGGCCCAAGGCCCCTGCGAGCGCCCCCACGTGGTCTTCAAAGCCCCTTCCCAGACAGGGAACCCTCCCCATCTTGCAGCCCGTCCCGCCCCGGGGACTTCGGCAAGCTCCAGGGGTCGGACTGGACCCTGCCCTAGGACTGGACCCGAGGCCCACGCCCGATCCGGCTTAGGACCGGCAGCCGGAGCCGAGGCCGGCCCTGCCCCAGGCCGGCACACTAAGACCCGGACGGCAGATCCCGCCAGGACCCCGTCTGGTTCGCCAACGAGACCCGGGCCGGTCCCGGGGCCGGACCCCGCCTGGAGCCCGCCTCCCTGCTCACACATGGCCCCCGCCCCCTCCCGCCCACCTCCCCAGCGGCGGTCCCCTCCGCCCCCGGACCTGGGGCTCCGGCTGGGCGGGCGGGCAGGCATGGGGGCCGAGCAGCCCGGAGCGCCGGGGTAAGCCGGGAGCCGCTGGCGGCCCCTCCTCCGCCGCCTCCTCCTCGGGCCGCGCCGCCCCGCCGCGCCGCGTCCCCTCACTCGGCGGCGCCGCCGGCGGCTTGTAGGACACAAAAGGACATCGCGGCCGCTTCCTACTCCGCTTCCTCCAGCTGACAGCGGGGGCGGGGCCGGCCGTGCGCATGCAAAACAGGGGGCGGGGCCTGGCGCCCTATGCTAATCAGACCAGTGGAGAAGGCAGCAGCTCAGTGCCGCGACGAGTCGGGAAGAGCCGGCGAAGCCAGGGGGCGGGCTTTCGCCGAGGCCCCGCCCCGTCGCCGCGAGCCACGGCGGCGCACTCGCGTACGGGCCTCGGAGGGGGCGTGACCAGGGAGACGCGAAGAGCTCGGGAGGGGGCGGGGCCAAGAACGCTTTTACGAAACGGAGGAGGCGGGGCGCGCTGTGCGCGAGAGGAGTGGGCGAAGGCGCCCCGGGAGACCACAGACACATGTAAATGAGGGCCTGACTAGCGGAGAAGCGACATCTGCATATGCATGAGGGGCGGGGCCTAGCATGCCCTGGCTTGGAAGGCAAGTGCAGCCCACTTTCCCTTTTTCCCTTTCCCCCCCATATATTCCCTGGGACCGCAGGCCCAATATCCCCTCAAACCTGCGGGATCTGGGATGGGAGGAGCAGACCTGCCACATGCAAGAAGTCCTGGATTTCGAGTCCCGGGAAGGCGGAGCTGCTATGGCCCCAGCAGAGAACGCTCAAGGTCACTGCGGTGACCGAGTGAAGGTCATGGGGAAAGGCGGGGCCACGTGCGTCCGCCTCACGCAGACAGCCACGCACTGACTCACAGACCTTGCACAGACTTTTATTTCTCTAGGGTTCAGATTCCATAGGCATAGGGTCGAGTTTGGGTCTCCACGCAGGACAGGGACCGGGGCTGGCGTTGGGCAGTCACTCGAGCCTGTGGCGGTGCTCTCAATGCGCCAAGACGTGTTGCCTCCGGTTCCGCCGCCTCTTGAGACCCTCGATGTGTCGCTGCAGCTGCTTGGTCAGAAAGTGCTCCCTGCCGATGGCCCACCGGTAGCCTGGAGGAGAGAGCTCCACTCAGGGCGGTTAGCCGGGGCGTTAACTCCCCAGCAGCAGGTGCCGCATGTGTGATTGGAGGCAGGACGAGTGACCTGGGTTGACAGCGGCTCTAAGGGCTCCCGTCTGTGTTAGTTTGGGGAACTTTGGGGAACCTGCTCCGAGGTGCTGGACCCTGCCGCTTTGGTTTCAAGTCCTGAGTCCTGTGCTCCAAATAGATGGGGGATGCGGAGCAGGACTGGATATTGAGGTGAGGGTGAAGGAGAGAGAGATTAAAGAAAATGTTTCGGGCCTGACCTTGGACAGCGGTAACTTTTTGGGCACCTGCTGGAGCACTCACCATTAGCCTTTAGTCAGGCCCTACCCCTCATTTCATAAATGAGGCAAACCAGGGAAGGTTTACCCAAATCATCTACTGTCCAAAGGCTCTTCACATTGACCGGGGAAGGGGCCGAGGCCACACAGGGGTTATCCCCACTGGGCAGATGGAGAAATCACCTTAGAAAAGCTGTCAGCTAGAGGGGGGCTGCACTTAAACGGGAGCCCAGCCCCTCACATTTGCCCCATGGTTTCCCCACTGGTCTCCCTTGTCCTGTGCCCCAACTCTTTGCTTTCTGTGGGGCTCTTATAATATTTATGAGTGGTCAGAGAATCTGACAAGGCAGTCACATCCTGAAATCCCACTGCTAAGGGCTCATGGGAGCTGGGAGAGGGACTCACTCCGGAGGGCGTTGGTGAGGATTTGCAGAACTTCACTCTCCATGAGTTCCATCAGGGGCAGTGGCAGCTGAAGAGGCAGCAAGAGGCGCCATGTCCACGGGACCCCAGCTCTCGCCCGCAGCTGAAACGCCCCACCTGCTGCCTGCAGCCCAAGATGCCCAACCAATCTGCCTGCCCCTCCACCCACAGGCCACCCGCCCCCTTCATCCCTAAACCCCAACTTGCCCATTCCCCACCCCGCTGGAATGCCCAGGCTCCCGGGGTGCCTCTAACCCTGTTCTGCTGCTCCGCCAAGTAGGCTCGGTGGTGCGACTGCTTTAAGATGTTGAGGGATGACATCGAGGAAGCCAATTCTGGGAGAAGAGAAAAGAGACATCAGTCATCTGCAGGCTGCCGGGTCTTTCTGGAACAGAGGAGATGTGTGGGCTGGCCTCTGGCAGGGACAGTGGCCTTCAGAGAACAGCTCCAGGTGCCACCATAGCAGGAAGCAGCATGGGACAGTGGTTCCCAGCCCTGGCCTTTCTTATCTCACCCACCCAGGTTCCAGTTCTGACTGCCCCACTGTGTGACACTCAGAGCCTGTGCCTGAAACTTTCTGACCTCCAGGTTCTTCACCCGTAAACTGGGGTCATAAGAATAACCCCTGGCTCTGGCTGGGTAGCTCATTGGTTAGAGCACCATCCCAATACACCAAGATTGTGGCTTCAATCCCTGGTCAGGGCACATACAAGAATCAACCAATGAAACAAGTCAGTGTTTCTCTCCCTCTCTCTCTCCCCCCCCCTCTTTCTCTGTCTCTCTCAAATCAATAATATTTCTCAAATAATAAAGAATAGCCTGGCCATTGTGGCCCAGTGGTTGAGTGTCGACCCAGGAACCAGCACAGCACATGCCCGGGTTGTGGGCTTGATCCCCAGGAGTGGCATGCAGGAAAGAGCCAATCATCATTGATGTTTCCATCCCACTCTCCCTTTTCCTCCTTCTCTCTGAAATTAATAAAAATATATTTTTAAAAAGAAGGAAAATAAAAAGAATAACCTCTTATGGAGGTGATGACGTTTAAAGGTGATCATACTGCTACAAGGGAAGCCCAGTGCCTTCACACCACAATAGCTTAATACGGGGTAGTCATTATATTGCTGTCAGCTCCAATTATCTGATGAAGCATGTGAGGGGTGGAGGGAGGCGGGAGGGGGGTTAACGGAAAGGAAAATTTGCAAAAGTCACCAGCATGAAGTAGGTACTTAACAATCGTCACCATTGACGAAATAAATGACAGACAGGCACCTCCCCAACCCTCGAATACCCACCGACAAGAAATCTACTCCTTCCTCTCAACTCTCCTGGTGATTCCACTAAAAGCACGGTCCTAAGGACGCTAGGCCTTTGAGCATTTGCCTGCGTGGTGCTTCTCGGGGACCTGGTGTGGCCTGGCCACAGGATCCTGTCTGGTGCCTCCCCAGTAGGGGGCGCTCCAAGAATGCCTGGTTGGTTAAGCGTGAAAGATTAGCGCAGGTGCCCCACTCGGGGAACCCCAGAAACTTGGATCCTACAGCTTCCCCGCGTTTTACACCAACAGCCCACAGCGTGGTGAAGCCACACTGACCCATCTTGGCTCCGGAATCCTCGACCCCTTCTACATCATTTCTCAAGAAGCTGCTAGGGCTCTGCTCCGAGGTGTGGCCATCAGCTTGCGGGTTCATGATGTCCATGATGTTGACTTTCTTTCTGTCATCCCGTTCTTCCCAGGTGGGCTCAGAGTGGGTCCTCTGGCCAGCCTTGCTGCTTTCAGGGCTGTCCTCCTGGGCAGAGTCCTTATAAACATTTGTCAGCTTGGGCTGTGACAGCGTGGCCCTGCTCCACAGATTCCGGATGTCGCTCTTCGGGCTTGTCTTAACTAAGTCACTGGGACTCAAAAACTTGGCCCACACCTGTGGACCACATACAACAAGGGAAGCCCAGCACACCTGTCAGAATGGCTATCATCAATGAATCAGCAAACAGTGCGTGTTGGCAAGGATGTGGAGAAGAGGAAACCCTCATGCACTGTGGGTGGGAATGCAGACTGGTGCAGCCACTGTGGAAAATATTATGGAATTACCTCCAAAAATCAGAAATGGAACTACCTTATGACCCAGCAATTCCACTTTTTGGAATATATCCAAATAAATCCAAAACACAACTTCGAAAGGACATATGCACCCCTGTGTTCACTGCAGCGTTATTTACAACAGCCAAGATTTGGAAGCAGCACGTATGAGGGAGTAAAAAAGCTGTGGTACATGTACACAGTGGAATACTACTTGGCGGTTAAAAAGCGGGGGGGGGAGGTCTTACCCTTAGCCACAACATGGAGGGACCTGGAGAGCATTATGCTAAGTGAAATAAGCCAGTCAGAGAAAGACAAGCACCATGTTACTTCACTCATATGTGGAATCTAATGAACAAAATAAACTAACAAATAAAATAGAAACAGATTCATAGATAGAGAACAGACTGACAGCTGTGGGGGGGCAGTTCAGGGCTGGGTGAAAAAGGTGAAGGATTAAGCAAAGGCAACAGCAACAACAACACTCATAGACACCTACAACAGTGTGGTGATTACCAGCGGGAAAGGGGGTGGGGGCAGTAGGAGAGGGAATAAGAGGGGCAAATGGTGATGGAAGGAGACTTAATAAAAGTATACAGGTTTCAGGCGCACAGATCATGTATTATAGACGTGTACACCTGAAACCTATATACTTTTATTAACCAATATCATCCCAATAAAATCAATTAAAAAGAAAAAGAAAAAAACAAACAAGGAAAAAGCCCAGGGTAGCGGGGGAGTTGGGGAGGGAGGAAAGCAGCCGCGGCAGCCACGTGGGGACTGTGGAGAGTGAGGGCGTGAGAGGACAGCCAGGGCCCACGTTGAACGGTCTGGGGGCTGAAAGGGCGAGGGGCCCAGGAAGGGTTCTTACTTTGAAAGTCTTTTCCTCCATGGTTCTGCCCCAACGGACCCAGTCGCCACAGGCCTCGCGGATGGCAAGGGGGTGGGGAGTGGGGGGGAGGGTCGCGCTCCGGGAAGGGGGAGGGGCGGGGTCCCGTTCTGGAATGGCCACGAGGGTCTCGTGCAGGACGTGGTCAAGCTGCAGCCCTCCACACTGGACACCATCATTGCTCCCCCCGCCCCCCTACGGCTGCCCCATCGGGCAGGTTCCGCGCGCCCCTGCTTGCTGGCCTCCACGCAGCGACGCGCCCGGCCCAACCCGACGTGACTGCCGAGAGTCGCGGAAGCCTCGCTCGCCGGGGAGCGCCCCGACGCCACCATCGCGCCCACTCGCGCCCCCGGAGCGCGCACGCCCGCAGCGGTAGACTTTTTCCTTTATTGACGCCGGCTCGGAGGCACAGCCGGGAGGTGCGGGGGACGGTCCGGCCGGGACAGGAGACGGGGACCCTGGGGCTGGAAGTGAGCGGAGGGAGGAGCGGGCCCGGAGCCGGGTGCCAGGCAAGCCCCCCCGGGCTGCCCCCAGGCTGCGGGCCAGGCGCACAGGGGCGCTTCGGTCAAGGGGGCGAAGCATGCCAGGGGGCAAGCCGAGCGCAGCCTCCCTCCGCGGGTCCGGCGCCCGCCCTACACGGGCGCGTCTTTGTCCCGGGGGCGCCCGGGGCCGCGGGGCCGCGCGGGCTTCTTGGTCGGGTGCCGGGCGCGGCGGCGGCCCCGGGGTGCGCGGGGCACCACGCGGACGCGCTCGCTCTGCGTGTCCGAGGACTCGTCGATGAAGGCCAGGTTCTCGCTCGGGTAATCCAGCGCCGAGGCCGAGGGCGCGGAGATCGTGGGCGAAGAGGACGGGGCGGGCGGGGCGGGCGAAGAGGGCGGGGCGGGCGGCTGGGCCTTCCCCTCGGGCTCGGGGGGCGGCAGTGGGGGCAAGAACGGCCGCTCCTTGTTCGGCGGCAGCCCTGCCACGGAACCGCCTCGCTGGGTCATCCGCGCTGTCACTGAGCTGGTCCAGCTGGCGGCCTGAGCCGTGAAGCCGCCCATCTGCGGGGCAGGGGGGGAGAAGCAGTCCTCAGCCCGGGTGCTCCACCCCCAGCACCCCGGGGCCTGCCCTTCGCCAACCGGGGGTGGGGGCGTCGCTCCTCTCTGCCCCGGGCCCTCCAGCCTCAGCCCACCCCGCGCCGCACTGTCTCCCCTCCTTCCTCGTACGGAAGCGCCCTCTTATCCGGGGCTCCTTTAGCCCAGCTCTCTCTCCTGGGCCCCCGGAGACCGTGGAGCTCCTTGGCCCCCATCGACGAGTGGGTGACAAAACGCAGGTCGCATTAAGTCCGAGTTCCAGACAGACAAGTGAAGTTGTAGTTAAGTATGTCCCATGCGCGACGTGAGACATACACTGAAATGCTACTTGCTGCTCATCTGAAATGCGCCTTGACTTGGGCTGCCTGCGTTTCATTTTGGTAAATCTGGCAGCCGTGCCCATAAGAACCGAGGTGCAGGCGCCTGCAACCCTGTCTGAGCTTATTCCTTTGTCCCCGGCCGGTGCGTATTGGGGCGCACTCAGCCCCCGCCTGGAGGAGCCCACACTCTGGAGGGGAGGCGCGGACGCCTACCTCTGCCCGTGTTCGGCGGGACACTACCCGCAGCCAGTTCCCGATGGCGGTGAGCACCGAGGCGAAGTAGGCCAGGCCGAGCAGGATCCAGAACCACACCAGCGGCTGATAGGCTGGATGCTTTTGGTGGGGGTTGGCGCCTGGGACACCATGGGGAGGGCAGAAGGAAGGTGTTGCGGACCCAGCTCTGAGCCGGGAAGCCACGGCGTCACGGCCCCTCTTCCCAGCTCTCCCAGGACAGCGGGTTTGTGCAGTGGGTGAATGCATGCAGCCTGAGCGTGCATGACCTGAAGGTGTGCAAGAGAAGAGCACGTGAGTGGGAGTGCTCGTGTGCAAGAGCGGGCCATGTGAGGAGTGCACCCTAACATACGTGTGAACATGCATGGAGGCGCGGGCATGCAAGCATGTAAGTGTGCATGAGGTGTTGCATCCGGGCAGCCACGTGAGGGCGCATTCCGCGCGCGGATACAGGGGTTGGAGTCATCCCGTGTGAGTGCACCAACGCCGCACGTGGAATTTGGAGGGAGAAATAAGAGTGCGGAGCCCCTGGGTAGGAATATCGTGGGCAGGAAAGTACAGCCCAAGAAAGGTGGCCTCACCGGCCACATAGTCCCCGAACCCCACCGTGGTGAGGGTCACCACCACGAAGTAGAGGGCCTCGAGCTTGCTCCAGCCCTCCGTGTGGCAGAACACGAACATGGGGGTGACGACGAAGAGCAGGCAGCCGATCACCAGGAAGAGCACCGCCGACAAGATGCGCACCAGTTCCTTGGGCACGTGCCACTGCTGCAGGGAGGGCAATCAGTAGGACCCAGGAGTGCCCAAACCTCCACTCGCACACCCCACGCCCCTTCCTCCGGGAGCCTGTGGGGGGAGGGGGGCTCCTGCCATCTCAGGGGGCCTGGGAGGGGCCATGGGTGGAGCAGCTCACCAGGAAGATGGTTTCGATGTGACCAATGCCTTCGCGCAGGGCGGAGCCCAGCCGGTCCCCGACCCCTGCCAGTAGGATCCCGAACAGCGGGATCCCCACCAGAGCATAGACGATGCAGAAGATGCGACTGGCATCTGCGTGCAGGGCTGCATTGCCATAGCCTGGGCAGAGGGGCCGAGCAGGAGATCTAGGGGCTGCCTGGCACCCCCCATGTCTCCCCCTCCCCCCCCACCACACCTTCCCTCTAGAGAGAGCCCAGCCACTCTTTGCCCCCCTCCACATGCCCAGTCCCCTCCCCCACCGATGGTGGTGATGATGGTGCCTGAGAAAAAGAAAGCGCTGCTCAGGTCCCAGGCTGAGTAGTTGCTGTGACTGCTGGCGTTGATGTCAGGGTGTGCACCCCCTCCCAGGGCATCAGCCACCTCCTGCAGGACAAGGTACAGAAGGAGGAGTCTTAGTCCTTCCCTCCTGTCCTAGCCACCCCCTGGCTCTCCAGCCTCTGGAGTGCCTCCCTTCCTGCCCCTCCCAGCTCTCCCCTTCCCTCTGGCCTTCCCCAAGGCAGTCCCCAGTTGCATTGGGGTGATCCCATGTTGTCTGACCTCCACATTGTTTTAGAAACATTTATCTGCCCCCTAATTTCACACAACAGGTTTTCCATGTACAGTGCTCAAGAGCACAGACCCTGGGACCAGACTGTCTGGTTTCAAATCTTGGTACTACGCGAACATGGCTGAGTCTCTGTGCCTTTGTTTCTACATCGACCAATTGGGGATGATGCTAACAGCACCTGCAGTACCAACTCGTGGAGAGCTAAAGCACTCACAGCGGAATAAGCGCTGTGCGTCCCCGCTCAGTGGCCGTGCCTCGTGGTTTCCAGCTTTCCCCAGACCCCACCACTCCCATTGCCCCACGGCAGCTGCATCTGAGTCCCTTGCCTTAGAAAATGTGATGAAAGTTAGGGGGGACTTTCCCTCCAAGCAGGTTCATATGCCATCAACATTTCCATCCCATTTTTGTAAATCGGTGGACACACAAACCCCTGCCCACCTGCTGAAGTTCTGTGCTGCTACATAGTAGGTGCTCAGCAAATACGATTAAATTAATGCAATGGCCATGTGTCTGTCCCTGTTGCCAGGCAGGGCAGGGTCTGTGTTTTGAGAGTTGCCTGCCCTACGTGACAGAGGTAGGAGCACAGTGAGGAGGGGGTGCAATGAGGCCCTTCCCCAAGTGCCAAGACACAAAGGCAGGGAGTGAGAGGGAGATCGCAGACCGCCTGTCGGTCGCTCTCACTGCAGTCCTCCCTTTCCGAGTTAACTGTCCTCCACCGCTCCCTGCTGTCTGCAGCATGGAGCCCCACAAACCCAGCCCAGACTTTACGCTGCTTTTCAATCTGGCTCCAACCTCCCCTTCCCAGTCTCCTCTCCGGAGTCTCCCATTTGGGAACCCAAGTTAAGGTGACCTTAACCCCAAATTTCTGAGATGATCTCACTTCCTGTCATAATAATTTTTAATAAAGCCAAGAAGTGAAATATATGATTTAAAGTGATTTAATATTTATTTTGTAACACTTTTCTGGTAAACTCACTACTTAAGGGGAAAAAAATCCTTTGTCATCCTGTGTGTTCTAATTTTCGTTTCCAATGACTAGGCATCTGCTAAATCTGAGTCCTACAGCCATTTATTCATTTCTTTCTTCATCCCAGCTTCCACGCCTTTGCCTGCGCTGTTCCTTTATCTGTAGTCCCTCGCAACCCGACCACACGTCTCTACGTTCCACCCATCTCGCCTGCCTGTCTCAGTGACCAGCTCTTCCCAAAGGCCCTCGGCACCTAGCCCGGGGCCCAGCCTGCAACAGGCTGTTAGCAAAGAAGGAGGTGGGGAGAGTGCCTTTCCCACTGAAATCTGTAGTGATCTGTCCATGGAGCTGTCCCCTTGCCCAGAGGTGACATCCTCTAGGACACGGCTTGCATCTGTCCCGCCCCATCGTCCATCTCCCTGCTCACCCTATGGTGTCTAGCACAGCAGGCATGATTGCTGCATGGCTAATGGGGAAAAGAAATGGAGCAGCTGTTGCCCATCCTTCTCCTTTCTGCCTTTCCTTTGCTGCTTTTTTATTCAGGAAAAAAGTAACTCCATTGTGAAGATAAAATAGGTCACATTCCCTCCCTCCCTCTGCCTTGTGGTCTGGTCAGACACTCTCCCTCCTGCCCAGGCCTCTCTGATCTCCTCTCTCTCTCTCTCTCTCTCTCTCTCTCTCTCTCTCTCCTCTCTCTCTCTCTCTCTCTCTCTCTCTCTCGTATTCTAGATGCATCAGAGACAAGGTCAGGCTGCCTGGGCCCACCCCATCCTCATCTCTGCTCTGGTCCTGCCACAACAGGAATCCGCAGGAGCGCAGAAGCCTCCGGGCTGATGGCTCCTCCCCCCCCCCTCCGCCCCCCAAAGAACAGACAGGGACAGAGGAGTAATCTCCACTAAAGTAATAAAACACTCATTTATCAAAGTTAAATCTTAGATTTTTAATATGACAGTGACTCAGAAATCAGAGGAAGCCATAGAGGTGTGGCCTGACAGTCTCCCAGAAGATAAGCCTGCACCTTAGCCCCTGGCTGGGCCCCTGGCTGCCTCCCCTCCAACCTCTACAGCATAAGCAGGGGTCCTGGGTCCAGGGGTGTTCACCGCATCCACGATGCACGCGCAGGCGGAGGCGAGCCTGGAGGCCTCCGGAGCCACCTGCCCGTGCTTGCAGGCGCGCTTTTCTGGGGGAAGGTGCTCGCAGCGTTCCTGGGCTTCTCTAAGGTGTGTGTGGCTCCCAGGAAGTATAGGAGCCAGTGTGGGGTTGGCAGGTTTAGCAAATACAAATACCGCCAGGGACACAGTCCTATTTAGAAACCATCCCTTGTTTAGCTGGAGTTCACATTTACCCCGACTTCTATCTGGTAACCCTCAGCCAGTGAGTGAGGCCTGAGACAATGTAGCCCATCTCATGGCTACAGCCATTTACCCATCCCTTCCTTCCTTCCTTCCTTCCTTCCTTCCTTCCTTCCTTCCTTCCTTCCTTCCTTCCTTCTTTCCGCCCCTCCACCGTCCAGGGCACAGTCCAACGCCAGGCACAGCCAGGAGAGCACATGCCCCACACACATCCATTGAAAACAGAGACATGCTCCCTGCCTCTGCCTGGCCCAGTGGCACCCAGCCCTCATGGGGGGGGGGCAGTCTGGAAGCAGCACCCCAGCTCAAGGCCCCACAGGCATGCAGCTAGTGTCAGGGGTCACGGGTGACTGCTGAAGGGGTTCTTGCCACCCACGCACCTTGATGAGGAGCCCCAGGTCCCCGTCGCTCACACAAGGGTGGGTCCGCAGGAACTTCTCTCGGACCTCCCCCAGCTCCCTCTGGGCCTGCTGCTCCAGGGGCTGCTCCAGGAACCGGAAGAC
Source organism: Murina feae (assembly GCA_004026665.1). NCBI lineage: Eukaryota > Metazoa > Chordata > Mammalia > Chiroptera > Vespertilionidae > Murina > Murina feae. Next base: position 18,896 of record PVJC01020952.1, read on the forward strand.
CAGGGCACCCAACACCAGGTAGATCAGGACCAGCGCCAGCAGAGCCAGGAGTGTGGTGCTGCGCATGGCGTGCCCAGGGGCCTGGCCAGGTCCACTGCCCGCGTGGGGAGGCCGGGCAGGCGGCTCCCGGAGGGCTGAGGTCACTGCCGGCAGAAACAGGGATCTCCGATCAATAACCTGGGCTGACGGCCCTCCTCCAGCCCCTGCACACCCATGGGTCCTTGGAGCCTCCAGCTCCACTGCCCTCAGAGGACCTCTCCCTGCATCTCTGTGGCTGGACGCTTGGTACCAGGACACACCCAGGCCTCCCCCCACTTTGGTCCCCCCTTACCTCCACCGCCCGGCCCTCAGGGCCCTCAGCCCCTGTCCAGGGCCTCTGGGTGCGAGAAGAGAAGAGGGCACCCGGAAGGGAAGAGGAGGGAGGAGAGTGGAAGAGGGAGAGAGTGAGCCTGCTGAGGAAGAGGCAGGGGAGCAGGGAAACGCCAGGGGGTGGGGGTAGGGCTGGGGGGCAGGCGTGGGAACTGGCCTTCCGGGAGGGGCCGAGCGCTGGGAGGCGCCGGCAGGAAAAGTGGGAGGAAAGCCGACCGCATGGGCGGGGACCGGGCGGCTGGTCCGGTTCGCCGGCTGCTGCTGCCGCAGCATCTTCGTGACTCCTTCTCCTGCCCAGATGGGCTGGCGGGGAGCCTCCAGGGCCCCCCGGAGCCCCGCCGGGCTTTCGAGGAACCCGGGGATGGGTCCGGTCCCCGTGCAGGTGCGAGGCGGGGGTGGGGCCGGTTCCGGGAGGGAGCAGCGCGGGGCGAGGGCTACAAACCGGACCCGGGCAGCCTCCCCCGGCCGCGGGCAGCCCCTGGCAGCGGGCGGCGGCGCCCACGCGCACACGCGCCGCACAAAGCTCGCGTGCCCACGCGCCGCCCTGCAGCCCGGCCCCGGCCGCTCGGGCGCCACGCGCAAGCTCCACCTGCACTTTCCGCGCTCGGGGCACCGGAGGGCCGCCCCGCACGCCCGCACTCGCTCCCGCCGCCTCCCGAGTCTCCAAGCCGACAGCTCGGAGCGGAGCGTGTCGGCGCGCGCCGCTCGATTCCCGGAGGCGCCCACGCGGGGAAGGGAGGTGGCGCCCCACCCAGCGGACGCCCCTGCCGCCCTGCCCGGAGCCCGTCCGCACTCCCTGCCGCGCCCCTCCGCCCCGCACTCACTGTGGGCCCCGCTGCGCCGGAGGCTGCGACCCCGCAGAGGCAGCGGCAGAGGCGGAGCGGGCGGCCGCCGGGGCTGGGACCCCCCTCCCGCCGCTTGAAGCCCCCCTCCTACCGCGTTTAACCCCTGCAGTGCCGCTTCCTTCGGCGGAGCCCGGGCCGCGGCCGCCCGGCCCCTAACGTGCTGCCGCCCGCTCCCTGGAGATGAGTGGCAAAGGGGCCAATAGGGATGCCGCTGGGTCCGGCCTGGAGTGTCAAACCGGAGCCCTGGTACTGCCCTGCCCTGCCAGCCAGCCAGCCAGTGTGGCCATCAGCCAGGTCTGACCATCATCCGGCTCACCTCGCTGGACAGGCGCCACAATAACCTCCCAGGCTCACTACAGGGTAGGAAGGGCCCTTACCCCCAGCCCTGCGGGCAGCCTGGTCCTGGGCTCAACACGGAGGGAGGGGATCCTGCCAGAGGAAGGGCGGGGACCCCCTTGGGCAGCTGGAGTTGCGCCAGGTGTGGTGGGGCCCAGTTCAGAGAAGTCACACTGGGGCCCCCCCTGCCCCTGCTCCTGCATCCCCATCCCTTGGTCCCCTCCCCCTGCCCATCCCAGCATGAAACTGGTGCCAGCACTCCCTCCCCCGCTGCTTAAACTGTCAGGGCCTGACATGTCCTGGAACTTGGTTCCTCTATGCTCTTACCCACTTAGCAAGCCCCATCTCTCCAAAGACCCTGCGGGGTGGGTGGTTGAAGCATGGCGCTAAGGCTGACCCCTACCAGTAGGGTGCCTAAGGCCTTCCCCAGCTCTGGAGCCTGCAGGTCCCTCTTGTGGAAAAGGGATGTTAATTCTCACCTTGGGGTGCTATTCTGAGCATTAAACAGGTCAGTGTTGGTAAGCCTAGCACACACAATAAAGGCCCTGACAAATGAGGCAACTTCCCGTTCAAAGAAAAGTGATGGTGCCCTCTCCAGGGGCCCGCAGGCCGGTGTCCAGGACAGGCCCAGGTGAAGGGTTTCAAGACAGGCTTAGTGCTAGGCCCCCACTAGGGAAGAGGAGACAGCTCTTCCCATAGGCAACGCCCAGCCGGGGACAAACCTGCAGGGCGAGGGCAGCAGAGGGCAGTGGCTGTGCTATTAGCGGTGGCCGAGGAGGTAGACTGTGTGGGGGCAGCCCATGCTACCAGCCAAGTCCACATCTGGCAGGGAAACGGAGGCCAACTCTCCCTCCGCAGGCCCTGGACCAGCCCCCGAGCTGAGGGCCAGGCTGGATGAGATGACAGGGGAGCAGGTCTCCAGAAATCCCGTCCACTCGGGGATGAGAGGCATAATAAAGAACCACAGGATCACAGCGCCACGGGACCCACAGGGACACGGCTCCCTGACCCAGAGACGGGAGGCTTCTAAAGAAAAGTGACACTTGAAGCAGGTCTTAAGGAAAGAGTAGAAGTTATTCAAGTAGAGAGAGGACTGGAGTAAGACATGGCTCCTGCTCTCCCTTCTCCTCAGACTGCCAGCTCCTCCCACGCCCTGCCCTCCGGCCTGGGCTGGGTAAGTGGCCCCTGCCCGTCCAGCAGCCCCCTGCAAGGGCCAGTGTCTGATCAGCCTTCAGCCAAGCAGACAATGTTTGAGGAGCACCGATAACGGACAGCCATGGGGCACAGACACTGTTTATTGAGTGGCAGACACAGGAGAGGTAGCTGGCTCCAGCATAGAAGCGGAGGCGGCAGGTCATGCCAGGGTGCCGTGCGCATCTGGCAGGCAGGGCTGTGCCCCCATCAGCATAGACTCACTACAACAGAAGTAGCAAGAAGTTGGCCAGGGGAGGAGGTGGCCACAGCCCCAGGGATCCGGGGCAAGAAGCAGCAGATGAACTTGGCACAGGGGCCTGGGTAGGAGGGACTGGGGTCTGAGTGTTCTGGGGACAGGTGGAGGGGATCACGTCTGTGGAGTGGAGTAGAGACTGTGGTGGTGGCTGCCTGGGTCCAGCACCTGGGAGAAGAGCAGAGGAGTGGTCCGAGTCTGGCTGCCCCCGTACCAGCCTGGCTCCCGCCCGATGGCGCCGTACCAGCTGCCGGAGCCGAGGCTGCCTGACATGCTGCAGACAGAGAAATAGGGTCAGTTATAAAGCAGGGACGGGGCCACGCGCACAGGGGTTGGGGGAGAGAGAGCGGCTTAGGACAGAGCCAGCAGCCCAGGCGTCCCAGGACCCAGGGCTCGAGCACTGCACACAGTAGCCAACTGCATCCTCGGGGCAAGAGAGGGAAAGCAGAGGGGAGGGGCCCCACCGAGTACAGGCGGGAACAGAGGCCATGGCGGGGGCTGGGGCTGGATGACAAGCCCTGCTCTAAGCCCCCACGGCTCCATGGAGCCAGCCAGGAGCTCAGGCGGCCTGAGGTGCGGTGGAGGCTCCTACCTGGTGCTCTCGCCCCGGCTGTGCTCCCAGGAGCAGCTCTCGTCCTCGCAGTGCCCGGCCCGATCGAAGAAGTAGGAACGGGAGCCAAAGACCTGCCCATTGAGGATGCGGCTGGTGCTCTGGGGAGGGAGCCGCCATTGAGCTCTCTCCCAGCCCCCACTCGCTCCCCACAGCCACCCCGGGCCCGGCCAGAGCCACCCCTCTGCACTGGCCCTCACCAGGTCCTGTGGAGGCCGGTGCACCCGGAAGAAGCCCACCAGCAGGGTGGTGGGCAGCAGCTCCCACACAAAGAGGATGAGGCCGAACACCAGGTAGCCTTTGTTGCCCAGGTCATTCACCAGGTCCGCCTGTGGGAAAGCCAGCACTCAGCCAATCTGCAGCTGTGCCAGTGGGGCACCTGGACAGGGCCCAGGAACCACGGCTACTGAGGTGGCAGCAGACACGCCAAGTGCCCACCTGATCAGAGACATTGTACCAGTCATAATCGAAGGCATCCAGCCGGCTCCGGGGAGCCAAGGCCAGGGCCGCCAGGTTGTAGCAGGCCCGACTGGCGTAGAGCAGGACCATGGCACCGCCCATGGCAGCTGCCTGGCACACACTGGTCCCCTGAAACAGATGACAACAGGGGGCCCTCAGAGAGAGGAGGCTCCAGCTTCCCCTGGTGCCCAAAGACCCCAAAGGACACAAGGCATCAGGGTTGACCCTACCTTGGCCTCCAGGTAGATGCTGGTGGAGGGTGCCCGCCGGGCAACAAGGCAGAGGCAGGCGGCGAGAGAGAGTGCGCAGATAACAAACAGGGAGTCGCTCACCAGGACACGCACCAGCAGGAGGGCCCAGGGCTGTGCCCGGCGCCGGCGGGACAGCACAGCACACAGCACGTTCACCAGCAGAAAGAGCAGCGAGGCCCCCACGAAGGCCCCTCGGACCGCCAGCCTGCAGCCCACAGCACAGTCAGCCCCGGACTTGGGCCCCTCGCGCTCACCTACCACCCCACCTCCCCCAGGAGACCACGGTGTCCATCAGAACCTCAGGCTGTCCAGCCTGCACCTGGCTCCTCCAGCTTTACAGACGGGGAAACTGAGGCCCAAGGAGCTCAGGAGGTGACTGACAGCGGTAGTACAGTGGACAGAGCACGGGGCTGGGTGTGAGGAATCCGGGCTTAAGCCCTGGCTCTGCTTCCAGCCACATCCATGCCCTTGAACACGTGGCTTTGCCTTCCTGGGCCTCAGTTTCTTCGTCTCTCAAGCAGACAGTAACAGCCTCACAGGTAAGTTGTAAAAATTAAAGATGTGTGTGAAAGCGCTTAATGAATTGCAAGATGTTGTACCAATGACAGGAGCATCACCACCCAAGGTGACCCAGGAGAGGTTTGGCTGTGGAGCTTCCGAGGGCTGGCGCCTCCAGCTCTCCCTCTGTCATGGAGGACATGGTACCGTCTGTCTCCCCGCTGCTTCTATCACTGTCGCCCTTCACACATGCACCACCTCTGCCAGGCCTTCCGTGCCGGGGGCTTCACTTTCCCCAGCTTCCACAAGCATCCCCTGAGCTGTCCTCCCCTTAGCCCTGCCCTGGGGGAAGGGGCAGACACCAGGCTGCCCCTGGCCTGGGGCCAAGCCCACCGTGTGGGCCGAGTACTCACAAGCCTCGGCTCATCTCTGGCCGACGTTTCGCCTTCGCTTTGAACACCACCTGGGAGCAGGGGACGCCCGTTACTCCTGTGGGGCCTGGAGGACTGCCACTCCACCGCCCATCCCCAGCCAGTTACCACGGTTACCTGGGCAAAGTAGAGGTTCATAAGCGTCAGTGTGAAGAACTGCAGGCAGACGGGGCAGCAGTAGAGAAGCCAAAAGGGCAGGGGCCCCAGGCGGTTGGCTCGGGGGGTATCTCGGAAGTAGAAGGAGAAGAGGGTGGTGCGCAAGGCAGCCCAGAGCAGACAGAGCGCCAGGAACACCGTCTGATAGCTGAGACGCTTGTGCCCGTACAGGAGCACCAGCCAGAGCTGGGCATAAACGGAGAAGAAGAGCAGGGCGTACAGGGTGGTGTAGGCCGCAGTCAGCCCCAGGGTCACGGCCGGTGGCAGCGCGGGCACCAGGCCAGCAGCAGGCACCAGGCCGGACAGGTTACTCTCCATGTCAGGGAGGGGGGCCTGGACCCTGAGACAGAGAGGGAGGGGCTGGCAGGGGGCCAGGGAAATACAAATGAATATGCAGGGGTGGGAGCTGCGGGGTGCAGGGATGGAGAGGGGGAGTTTGGGGGGAAAGAAGTTATGGCTGGCCAGGCCCTTCCCTGAACCAGAGGGGCACTGGCTCCGGTAGCAGCCCTTGCAGCGGGGCGCTCGCAGCCTGGGGCCGGGCCTGGGCCCTGCACTCGGGAGCCGAGAAGGACAGTCTCTCCTCTCCGGGGCGGAGGGTGGGGGTGGGGAGTGTCGCCTCCGTGGGCCAGTCCCCGAGCCAGGAGCCTGGGGGTGCAGAGGCTGAAGGAGAAGGGTCCTTGGCCTTCGTCGCTCCCGTCGTCCTGGCAGGAGGGGGAGAGCCGCCGATGCCTGCTGGCTCTGGGCAGCGGCCGTGGCGTGGGGCGCTCAACGCCCGGCTCTCCCCCTCCTCAAACTGCGGGCTCTCTCCCCTCCAATGATCCGGACGGGCCGGGGTGGGGGCTCTGCCTTCAGGCCTCGGGACTCCGGACGCTGGCCCCAAGCCACCCCCCTGCGTCCACTCTCCAGCCGCGGGAGGCGGGGGGAGGCCGGCGCCGGGCTCTCAGGCCGCCTCTGGGGGAGCCAGCTCCGGCCGCTGGGACCCGGGCTCAGCTCCCCGGCTCCGGCGGCTCCGCCCCCTCCTGCGCCTGCGCGGGCGGCGTTCGCTACGCAAACGGCGCAGCGTCTAACCGCGGCTCCGCAGCCCCGCGCCGCGCCCGGCGCAGAGTCGTTCGAGAATACGCCGAGCTACGCCGCCGGCGGGTGCCCGGGGTTCCGAGAGGCGGCAGGCGGCAGGCGGCCGCGGTGCTGGGGCGGCCCCGCCTCGGCCGGCGCCCGGGGGCCCATGCCCGGAGCCGCCAGTCCCCACGCTTCTCTTCCCCATTCCCCACCGAGATGGCGCCGCCGGGCCGCGGGCGGCCACGACTTCCCCGCGCCCGCTCTCTGAAGAAAACTTCCGCCCACAGCCAAGATGGCCCTCGGGCCCCGCCCTCTGGGGCTGAGCCCACAGAACCCGCCGCCGGGGGCGGAGGGGGCGCCTGTCCTCCGCCCTCGCCGGGCGCGGTCCCGCTCACCTGGCCCGCCGCCTGCCAGGCGCAAAGTCCCCCCCGAGCCGCACGGCCACCCTCACGGGGCCTTGATCCCTTGCACTGCGCCGAGGCAGTCACCCCGCCAGGGGCGCTCCCGCTCATCCCGCGGCCCCCCAGGCGGCGGGGAGGGTGCCCTGCTGCGTGCGGTGGGGCGCGGGGCTCCCACAGTGAGGAGGACCGGTCAGCCGGCTGACAGTCGTGACAGGAGCAGCCCGGCCTCCAGCGGCTGAAGCTGGCCGGGCTTGGCTGAGTGCTTTCCGCGCAGCACTCAGCGCGCCGTTTACAGTTCACGGCCCGGAGGGCGCTGTCATCGCCCCCACGTTGCAGGCCCCAGGGGCTGGAGGACCCCCCATCTGCCCTCACGCACGACCCGGGTACAAGGAAGTCGGGAGTAGAGCCTTCGGGGACCTGGAAGGGAGGCGGGCGGGGGGCGGGGCCGGGCCTCGGGGGCGGGGCCTGGGCCGGCAGTGGCCACGCCTCCTGGGCGGCCCCGGTGACATTTCGATAACCGATTGGGTCCGGCCGGTGACAGTTCTCGTTGCCAGGCAACTAGAGCCGGGCTCCCTGAGGGCTGGAGGGAGGCGCAGGTTCGGGTCAGGGGCCTCGAGATCGGGCTTGGGGTGAGTCTTGCGTGCCGCCGGAGGCGGGGTGGAGGCCTGGGGCTCCCCAGCACCAAGGTTCCGGAAGGAGATTTCGGTTCTGGGTGGATGGGCTGAGCTTGCCCGGCCAGACTCAAGAGGACAGACTGGGGCCTGGGAGGCAGGGCGGACCTGGGGTTCTAAGGTGGAAGAGGGAACAGGGGCGCCTGCTCCCCTGCCCCCGCCAGCGACCGTCTTCCCCAGCTGTGCCATAACTACCTACCTTCTCGCCCCTACAGCCCAGAGCATGTTCCAGATCCCAGAGTTTGAGCAGAGTGAGCAGGAAGACTCCAGCCCTGCAGAGAGGGGCCTGGGCCCCAGCCCGACAGGGGACCAGCCCCCAGGCCTCAACAAGCACTGGAGTACGATCCCAGGTTCCCTGGGGGAAGCTGGTCACCAGCAGGGCCAGCCGGCCAGCAGCAGCCACCATGGAGGTAGGCACCCCCCACACACAACCACCTGCCTTCCACTTTGCTCCCAGCCCAGTAGCTCCCTGCACCTCAGCTTCATCCACACTCGCTGGGTGGCTTTGAGTAAGTCCCCAACCTCTCTGGACCTCAGCTTTCCTCTTCTGTAAAACAGAGCAATGAATCCCCACCATTGTAGGGCCGTTAGGGTGATTAGGAGCATAGCTATAGTGCTGGTGCTGGGGAATACTCAAAGAATGTGGCGGTCAGGGTAGGACCACAGCAAATCACTGAGAGTCAGGCCGTGATCCAGAAAGGGGAAGTGACTGGCCTAAGGTCACACTTGTTTGCTGGTTCCTTGGGGTAAAGCAGGGCTTAAGCCTCCAGGTCTGTTCTTTCTCAGCGTGTGGTTCACACCCACACCAGGGCTATCTTTGCTGGTTGCCAGCGGCTAGTAACCATTAGGGGCAGACAGCCCTCTCAGGCAGCTAGTCTGTGGGGGGAGGGGAGCCCTGTGGCTACCTGTGGAGAGAAGCATAGGCCGAATGGAAGGATGGGCACTGGAGGGCCAGTGACCAATTCTGTCTCCATTTCCCAGGGCCTGGCAGCTCAGAAAAACCACAGAGATCTTTTGAAAACAAATGCCATTTCCCTCCCTGCCCTCCACCCCCACCCCAGCTCTGGCTGCTGTGGCCCAGATGATTGGAGTGTTGTCTGTTGCACTAAAAGGTGGCGGGGGCCCTAGCCAGTTTGATACAGTGGATAGAGCATTGGCCTGCAGACTGAAGGGTCCTGGGTTCGATTCCAGTCAAGGGCACATGTTGGGGTTGCCGGCTCGATCCCCAGTAGGGGGCATGCAGGAGGCAGCTAACCGATTCTCATCGTTGATGTTTCTATTTATCTCCCTTCCTCTCTGAAATCAATACATATCTATCTATCTATCTATCTATCTCTATTTATAGAGATAGATAGATAGATAGATAGATAGATATTAAAAATAATAAAAGGTGGTGGGGTTTGATCCCCAGTCGTCTAAGGCACCTGCTGTCCAACTGATGTTTCTCACATTGATATTTCTCTTTCTCCCTCCCTTCTTCTCTCTAAAAAGTCAATATAAAAAAGTTTTAAAAAGAACAGGTCCCTTGCCTGCTGAAGCCTGAATGACCCTCTCCCCGTTTCCAGGAGACGCTGTCACACGCATTTTCACGTCCAGATCTTTGCACTGGCTGTATTTCTGCTCACAACAGCTTTCCACTCACACCTGGCCGTTCCTCCTCTATATTAGGTATTTAATCTGTGCCCTGTGCAGTCCCAGCTGCCAGGGACACACCAGTGAACAGAAGAGATAAAAGTCCCTGCCCTTGTGGGACTTACATTCTAGTCAGTGGGGAAGACAAACCACAAACAAGCAAACAAGTAACTGACAGAGTCTTTCCTTTCTCCAGATCAGGAGCACTGGGGGCCCGGGGAGTGATTTGAACTGAGGTGGCCAGGGTCTGCCTTGGTGAGAAGCACCATTTGAGCAAAGACTGGAGGGATGAGGCTCAAGCCCTGTAGCTACCTGTGGAGAGATCTGGAAGGGATGGGTTGGCCAAAGGCCCTGAAGGCAGTGTGAGGGCTTTGACTTCCTTTGCGTGAGGCCTGTGTAGCAGGTGGTGGTGAGCCTGCGGGCGGCTTGGGATGGAGTTATCGATGGTGACCAGGGTTGGCAAACCATAGTCACAGGCTAAATCCCTCTCTTTGTACAGACCATGAGCTAAGAATGGTTTTTATATTTTTAAATAGTTTGGGTTCTGCCCAGGGGAAGGAGAGTGAGGGGAGGGGTGGAGAAGGAAGTCAGGGAAAGGCAAGG
>PVJC01020953.1:0-17644 GCA_004026665.1 Murina feae
GGATGAGAATGCCAGCATATCATTCCCGAATTCTTAATTGCCATGTTCATTGACCACTCCTGGACAGGGAATCTTTTATTAGAATATTTAAGGGCAATGTTCATCTTTATTTGACCCTTCATCCTGTCTTCTCCCCTAGTCCAGCTCTTTTTGTTCCTTTTTTGGTTGATTTGTCTTTGCTATTGCATAGTTTTATTCACTGAGTCTTCTGTTAATACCCTAAACATTTTGAATTGGGAGAAGAAAGTTACAGTTTTAAAGAGCATTTCTAGCTTTGATAGTTAACCTAGAGCCATTGCAGGATCCCTCATGAATTTTCATCCTGGTGCATGCTGTTTATCTTGTTAAGTCTGATATGCATTCTTCAGGGAATGTTCTTGATTTGAGAACATAGAGCAGCGGTTCTCAACCTGTGGGTCACGACCCCTTTAGGGGTCAAACAACCCTTTCACAAGGGTCACCTAAATACATCCTGCATATCAGATATTTACATTACGATTCATAACAGTAGCAAAATTACAGTTATGAAGTAAAACGAAAATAATTTTATGGTTGGGGGGTCACCACAACATGAGGAACTGTATTAAAGGGCTGTGGCATTACGAAGGTTGAGAACCACTGATATAGAGGCTGAAGAAAAAATACTTGCCATGGCATTATAATCACTAAACCATCCTTTAAGAATGCTGTTGGAAGGTCATTTGCTTCCCTTCCATGTCCATCCAGAATCTCACTCAAAACAAGTGCTTTGACATTTTTGAAAAAGTGATGTTTGATATTTCAAACAATAACCTCCAATTTCTTCTTCTCCCCCTGGCTAGTCTTCAGATGAAAGAAACTGCAATGTGTTTTAAAATCAGACTAGAGAGCTTGTGTCAGAGGATAAGGGCATATTCACTAAATATTTACTCTTCCAATGTCTTTAGAGAAAAGAAGGTGGACAGGGTACAAGTTAAAAATGGGTTTTCTAGAAATAACAGAAAATGAACCTTGTACAGATTATATAATTGGTTTTTAAAAGTTCAGGATTACTTAATGCAAAAAAACTCATAGGTATAGTTGGCCAGGGTTCAGTATTACTGAGAAGAATTATTTGTGAGATACAGTCAGGGAAATAAAGGTAGATATTGTTGATGTCTTTTTTTACTTCCATTTTATGTCTGATTCAGAGTTTGTGAGTAGAAAACAAAAATAACATTTTTAAAAGTCTAAACTATAAATTGTATCTTGACATTCACACCTTGTAGGAGATTGTCATTTTAGCTTCATCATACAATAATACTTTTCCATGATGCATTTATTTTCTTTCATTATGAGGTCATTCTTCATCCTTTGTCCAAGCTTCCACCCCATCCACTTAAACACGCAAAGCAGATACACAAATACAAGCCTGCTCCCCTTTTGTATTATCTAGCTTCATAATGTTATGACCATTCTTCTAAGTTCCTAGTCTTGAAAATGTTTTTATCTGTTTCTCTTTCAATTTTCATACCTAATTATGACAAGTCCAATGGATTCTGCTCCAAAACATTTCTTGCTTTAGTTTCTCATCTTTTTCCTTTATTACTTCCTTTTTATCCACTACTATTACACTCAGAATTTTTCCATAAACTCCCAGTCTGATTCCTCGCCTCTGGCTTGTTTCCTCCAATCTGTCTTTCACAACTACTACCAGACATACTTCCTACAATGCAACTTTATACTTGAAGATTTCTTCAGTTGCCCCTCTTTGCCTGAAGAATCTTAAATCTCAGGTGTTGCTTCTTCCTTTTTTGCCAGGGCTGACCTGCAGACTGTGAGCAATGGGTGAATGATTACTCTGACACATGTTTCTGTGAAAGCAAGGGCTAAGGGACTGCCTGGCTAAAGGAACCAGACAGTCCCGTTTGCCTGCCTCCTTAGGCTTTTATTGTAACAGCTTAAACTAAAATTAACTATTAGATACTATCAACAGGGTAAGCATCCTTGAGGAGACACATGCATCTACAATGTCTTTTAAGCAAGGACATCTGAAGGCTAAGCATAAAGATTCCAGTAGACACCCTGGGGGCTCAGACTTATTTGGAAAATTCAAGGCAGGGTCTGCCACCTTTGGAAAGACCTCCCCTAGAGGCCTCTGACCTTTCAGAGAATCCTCCTTCCAGACTTTCAAACCAAGCCCCGTGCTTCCCACACTCTAATAACTTCCTGTCTTTCTTGAATAACTCCTATAGATCCTCTCCTCTCCAATAACTTTATCAGCATTTTTATAGTGTTTATCATTCTCTATTTTGAGTTGTAGTTGGTTATGAATGTTTTTTTATTTCTTTTTAAAAAATATTTTTATTGATTTCACAGAGGAAGAGAGAGGGAGAGAGATATAGAAACATGAATGCTAAAAGAGAATAATTGATTGGCTGCCTCCTGCATGTCTCCCACTGGGGATCAAGCCTGCAACCCAGGCATCTGCCCTGAACAGGAATCAAACTGTGACTTTCTGGTTCATAGGTATATGCTCAACCACTGAGCAACCCCAGCTGGACTGTGAATATTTTTTAAATCAGTCAAACACTGTGCCTAACACAGTGTTTCACAAATAGCTTGGTTGTTGCATTGTGTTGAATTTGGGAGCTAACACTACATTCTATTAGCTTATTTAATGCAGAACCCATAGAATGTAGTCTGTTAATTTCCATAGAACCCCAGGATTAGAGGACAGCCCAATGCAGAATAAAAGTCATAACATTTCTCCTAAACCCTGCTGTGATTTCCTTGCATAATGACTATAACACCTTTTATACCCTACTCTAATTTTCTGTTTGCCCTCCAATATGCTTTCTGTTTGCCTTCCAAATGCTAGCTTTCTTACCTGAGTTCCCTTCATCACTATTTTATGATTTCTATCTCCTTGTGCTTATTTGTGTATCTATTTGTATGCTGGGGTGAACAACTTTGACTTTTGCCTTCCCAGTATCATTCTCCTTTCATCTACTAATGGAAACTGATTTTCTAGGAGGATGATTAGCATTGGGAATAAGCACCTGACCTAGAATCATATTCTAGCTCCATGGCTAAAATGAAAGTCTTGGGCAAGGGTCCAATGAAACTCTAACATGGTAATATGACTCTGATGATAGGAATAGAGAAGTTCTCCTTTTGATGGGAATGCTGAAGTGATAAGAACTAAGCCTGCAGCTGTGGTTGATTTTTCTCTAGTTCCCCTGGGAGAACTGAATGAAACCATCACAGAGGAAAGCAGACCCCAAAAATGGAGAAAGATGAAATGCTGAGGGCACCATATGAGTCCTAGGATCTCGATTTCAGCTTATACAAGACAAATTTCCATTTGATTAAACTTGTTGGAGCTGGATTTTCTTCCTGAGTAGATAATAGTCCCTACTCATATATATACCAAAGAAAGGGTTCCTGTCCAAGGCTACTCCTCTTAGCCTTTCTCTTTTCCATGAATCTTATAAAATCCACAAGCCTCTTTTGAAAGATGTAAAAATAGGATATTAATGATACCCTCATATTATATGGGTTTTCTGAGTGTCAAATAAGTGTAAAATGCTTGAAATGATATCTAGTATATTGTACCATGTCAATGTTAAATGCGGTCATCTTCATTATCATCATTTTCATGTCATAATGATTAGGTCACATAACTGGAGTCTTAAATCCACTGAAACTTCAATTTCTAGAAACATTTATTTGGCCAGGATATCATCTTTTGGCATTTTCTACATTATTCTTTTCCTGAACAACTTTCTGTATGATTGGCAGGGCATCTTATTTTTAAAAAAATATAAGGACTTGTGGAAAACCATATGGAGTCTCCTCAAAAAATAAAAAATGGAACTCTCTTTTGACCCAGCAATCCCACTTCTGGAAATATATCCCAAGAAACCAGAAACACCAATCAGAAAGGACATATGCATCCCTATGTTCATAGCAGCACAATTTACCATAGCAAAAATTTGGAAACAGCCTAAGTGCCCATCAACAGATGAATGGATTAGAAAACTGTGGTCCATCTGCACAATGGAATACTATGCTGCTGTAAAAAGGAAGGAGTTCTTATCGTTTGCAGCAGCATGGATGGAACTGGAGAACATAAAGCTAAGTGAAATAAGCCAGTCAATGAAAGAAAAATATCTCATGTCCTCACTCATCTATGGTTAATAATAACCATTATAAACTGGTGAACAAAAATAGATACAGAGGCAGAGCAACATCAAACAGACTGTCAAATTACAGCAACAAGGACAGGGAGGGTTTGGGGGGGGGGGTAATAGATCAACCAAAGGACTTTTGTGCATGCATTTAAGCATAACCAATGGACACAAAACACTGGGGGGTAGGGGAGGCTGGAGGAAGGGCAGGGGAAAAAAGATATATGTACTAATCTTTGTAATACTTTATGCAATAATAAAATAAAATAAAATATAAAATAAAAAAAAATAAAAAAATAAGGACTGTGCTTATCAGCTCTGTTCTTGAGAGATGCATACCAAAAATTATCAGACCACAAAATTCCATTTGTGACTATCACTGACTCATAATATTTGTACTGTGAATTAGTATATCACTTTGATGTAGTTGAAAAGACTATTTCTTTCATTTTTGGTACTCTATTAATAGGGCAAAACATTGGCCTCTAGATTTTTAATCCAAGAAATGAGTAATTGTCTCTTAAGACATTTCAGTATTATCTTCATTGTAGTACAGCTTTGTTTTGATTTGGAATTAGGTTGCATGTGTTCTAGTTTTTTCTCTGACAATCAACTAACTAATTCTAAGCAGCCATGGAATCTCTATTGACCAGTTTCCTCATCTGTAAAATGAAGTTTACACTCTACATTCCATGTGCATTCCAACTTGAAAATTCTCTAAATTCCTTTCAAGTAATAGTTTATCATGAGCACATTTTTAGAAGCACTGTTATCCACAAGAAGAAGGACGGCAGAGGGAAGCACTAAAATTCTTCCTTTAAGTATGCAGATGATATTCAATTTGTAAGATTTAATTGGAAGAAATAAAGTGGAATAGAGGGTACAATGCAAAAGAACTTAGATCAATTTAAAGTGAGAGCTTAAAGGTAGCAAGTTCAGTTCAATCTAGTAAAAACAGTGCTAATTAAAGTGGGAGCTAAGACCAAATTGGGGAAAAAAGGTGATGAGCTATGCAATCCTACAGCACAGCAATTAGGAAAAGGGTTTGTTGAGTAGGACAGAGGTCACTGAAATTATCATCTTGTGCTAGAGGAAGGTGAAAGAGGCACATTTACTTCTTCGAAGAATTACTGCTTGCATTGATTAGGCACTGAACACTTGTCCATAATTGGTAAGAGCTTTGAGACAGACGAGAATTTTTGCTTGACTCTCCCTCCTGAGATGCACCCAGGCCATAAAACTAGGAGGCCGATCACAGTCAGAGCTCTTTTCCCCAAATGAACACTTGAATAAACACACACAAGAGATTTATTTCTTTGGGGTCCATGTTAATTAAATGCAGTCAAAGTGAAATAAATTTCCTCTCAAAGTGAGAAGCTTGTGCCTATCAAATGAGCTACATCGATTAATTCAAAGTATTTTTCCCCCTACTGGACTACCTGTAGCCAGCAGTTTACTAGATGGATAGATAGATTTATATTTATATAAATAGCTATAGATAGATATAAATGTATAGACATTTATAGATATACAAAAATTTGTGCACTCAGGAGGTCCCTCAGCCCGGCCTGTGCCCTCTTGCAGTCTGAGACCCCTCTGGGGATGTCCACCTGCTGGGCATGCCTGGTCAGCCTGGGTGAGGGGCTGATGGCTGTTTGCAGGCTGGCCAAGACCCCCCAGTGTAGACCCTCACCCCATTGGGGTGTGGCCAGCCTGGGTGACGGGCTGAGGGCAGTTTTCAGGCTGCCCACAGCCCCTTCAGGTTTTGGGTCCCTACTGGGTGCCTGGGCAGCCTGGGTGTGGCTGATGGCTGTTTGCAGGCTGTCCAAGCCCCCCAGTGGGGACCCTCACCCCATTGGGGTGTGGCCAGCTTGGGTGATGGGCTGAGGGCTGTTTTCAGGCTTTCAGGCTGCCCACAGCTCCCATTGACCCAACGTCCCAGCAAGGCTGGCTGGAAGCAGGTTTCTGGGGTTTATTTATCTTCTATAATTGATACACTGTTGCTTTAAGCACAGGCCTAGGCAGGTAATGAAGCCTCCTGTTGGCTTTAGCTCCATGGCTTCTATAATTGAAACAATGTTGCCTTAGTAGATGTACCCAGCCGGCCTAGGCAGACAGTTTCCTCCATCGTTGGTGCAATGGAAGCCTGCTGTTTGGTTCAGCTCCATGGCTTCTATAATTGCAACTATGTTGCTGTGAGCAGAGAGAGGCCCAGCCGGCCTAGGCAGACAGTTTACTCCTGGTGCAATGGAAGCCTGCTGTTTACTCTAGCTCCATGACTCCTGGCCTCCATCTTGGCTGGGTTAATTTGCATACAGCTGCTCTGACTGGCTGGTGGGCGTGGCTTAGGTATCCCATAGAAATGGTCAATTTCAATATTACTCTTTTATTATATTAGATATTTCTATGTGCTGAATTGTGTCCTCTCAAAATTTATATGTTGAGGTTCTAATCCCCAATATGACTGGAGATAGGGACTGGGCAGGGGTAATTAAGGTAAAATGAGGTCATAAGGGTGGACTCTAATCTGAAAGACTGGTGTTCTTATAAGAAAAAGAAGAGACACCAGAGATCTCTCTCTCAATACATATATAGATAAGATGCCACGTGAGGACACAATGAGAAGGCAGCTGTAGGTAAGCCAGGAGGAGAGCTCTCATCAGAAACCAGCCATGAAGGCATCTTGATCTTGGATTTCTGGCCTCCAGAACTGTGAGAAAATAAATGTTTAAGTCACCCAGTCCATAGTATCTTGTTATGGCAGCCCAAGAGGACTAATCTATATCTATGTAGCTAGCTGGCTACATTTTCTTATATAATTGAAAGATTTTCTCAACCCATTTTCTTTGCCTACTATTTTCCCACTTTTTCTATATTTAGAACCTCCCAGTGGGATATAACTGTACACTCATTTAAAATATATATATATATATATATATATATATATATATATATATATATATTATTGATTTTTTTACAGAGAGGAAGGGAAAAGGATAGAGAGTTAGAAATATCGATGAAAGAGAAACATCGATCAGCTGCCTCCTGCACAGCTCCCACTAGGGGATGTGCCTACAACCAAGGTACATGCCCTTGACCGGAATCGAACCTGGGACCTTTCAGTCCACAGGCCGATGCTCTGTCCCCTGAGCCAAGCCAGTTAGAACTGTACACTAATTTTTAATTCTGAAATGGAGAACACAGGTCCCAAAAGAGTA
Organism: Murina feae; assembly: GCA_004026665.1. Lineage (NCBI taxonomy): Eukaryota > Metazoa > Chordata > Mammalia > Chiroptera > Vespertilionidae > Murina > Murina feae. The sequence continues at coordinate 7,370 of PVJC01020953.1, forward strand.
TTCTATAATTCAATGTGCTATCACTATGGTAAGTAGTTCTCAACTTAAGGACTAATATTAGAATCCCCCAAGAAGCTTTTCAAGCTTCAAAACAACACACTTATCAGAAGCTTTATAAGAGAAATGGGATGTGAGTTGTTTGAAACAACTTATCTGCTAGTGTGAGCCCAGGATATCCTTTCTCCTTTCTCTTTTCTCTAATTCTAGGAAGGAATAACTTACCAGACTGTTAGAGTTTATTATGTGTCAATTAAATATATGTCTTATCTCCCAAATCAAATTTCTTGAGTTTAGGTTTATGGTTTCAATTTTTATATTTCTAGTAATTAGCCCAATGCTTTAGAACAGTGGTTCTCAATCTTCCTAATGCCTCGACCCTTTAATACAGTTCCTTATGTTGTGGTGACCCCCAACAATAAAATTATTTTCGTTGCTACTTCATAACTGTAATGTTGCTGCTGTTATGAATCATAATGTAAATATCTGATATGCAGGATGTATTTAGGCGAGCACTGTGAAAGGGTCGTTTGACCCCCAAAGGGGTCGAGGCCCACAGGTTGAGAACCGCTGCTTTAGAAGGTGGTGGTAATCTCTTGGGAGTGGAACAAACTCTTTAGGCTTGTTCTGGCATTACCGATTACAGGGAGCCAACAGAATTATCCTGGATCAAGAGGATTATCAGTGAGTGCCACACGTGTTAGACAGTGATTTCCAGATTAGGTGTAGGCTTATGTCACCTGATTATTCATCTATTGTCAGTTTATTGTTTTTAGTTGAACACATCTCCCCAGATTTTCCTAGCAGGCACATTATATCTTGAGCCAAAAGAGAGCACATTGTAGTATATCTTAATAGAAGTTGACACCTCACTTCAGCTTTGTTATATCACCAGTCTTCAAAATCCAAGGGTTTTGTTCCAACCACTAGGTAATTTGACTCTCTTACTTGCTTGGAACAACTAGCACTTTATCTGATTTGTTTTTGTTGTTGAATTGGCCAGTCACTCTTAATTACATTCAGCTGCCTGACTCCTTCTAGGTTTTTATGTTACAAAGTCTAAAATTAGAAATCTAAATAGACCCTAAGAAATAAAAAAAATAGCAAATCTGGGAAATTAGAAGCAATGTAGATGAATCCATTTGGAATAAAAGTGAAGAAAATAGAGAATGAATAGCTCATGGCATGAAACAATGAGAGTGAAAGGCATTATAAAAAAAGGAAAGTAATGGAAATGATTTTCACTCATTTGAGTCAATTCCAATATTAACTTATACAGAAGTTGCCATTTAGAAAGCTAAAATTATCTACAAGTACATTTTCCCTCCCATAAGTCATGGTAGTCAGCGCAGTTTGAGCAAGGCATTTTGATTGTATCATTATAGAAAGAAATTGCATTATAAGAAGACATCTGTATAAATTTATTAGAAGCAGCTTTAAAAATATATAGACTCACTGTAAATATTTAAAGATGCAGGCTGTAGTAGAAATGGCTAAATCTCTAATATGTTGCTTTTACTTACCAGCATTATAAGCACATATTTTCGAGTGATTACACAATAATCACTGCAATAGCTAAGTACTTGAAAAGTATTTTAATACTGTTATTGAAGTTAAATAAGTATAAATGAAGTGTATAAAATACAAAAAGTCAAATAACTCCAGATGAGGTTCTGTTATTGCCAATCACAAGTAATGTACTCTGTGCTAAAACAGCGAAGCAAAAGAAAATGAGAACTCCTTATACAATCACAATGAACATAGACTCTACCCAGAAACTATAAAGCTGTGATAAAAACAATCAGAATAGCATAGAATATTTTAAGATATCTAAACCACATGTGAGGTTATTACTTGTCTGTCTAGCATACCTCTCTTTGGAGGACCAGCTCTTCCCATCTTTGTAAAACTTCTCCCCTTCTTTCCCATGCTCCCCTTCCAACTATCACTCCATAGTCTGAATCAGAGCTTCCTTTCTTCCTACCTGACATTGCCTCTCTGGCTTTAGTGATGAGTGTGAGACCAATACTTCAATTGACCGTCTTAGAGAGGTTTCATGCTAAGATCGGTATGAGAAAGAGTCAAGAATAGTGAAAATAATTTTTTTTAATGGTGAATCTGGGATGATCAGAACCCAGAACTTGCTGCCAAAATTAAGTCTCAGTATGGAAAGGGCTTAACACCCTAGAAGAAATTAAGCAGTGGCTAACCTACAGGGGAAAACAAACCAGAGATCAGAATAGAGAGCAAAAGAGTCCCAAAAATATGTAAATCTGTGTCCTATGTTCTAGCTGCCCTTGCCCTTTCCTTTGTTATGATGTCTCTGTTTTTGCCAAGTTAATGCAAAATGAGTTTCTTCACTTGAAATCAAGAGTCCTAATACACATCCTGAACTTCGATCTAGAAAGGTATGTGTGTGTGTGTGTGTGTGTGTGTACACAATTAAATTCTCCTAAATGGGAGAATGATTAATTAATGCAAGTCTAGTCTCTTTACTTCCTTGACATTTTCAATATAATTTTAAACCATTAAGAGATTGCTTAGAGGAAGAAACAGAGAGAGAGAAACCTAGCTATACAGAATTAAAGTGGCTATAATAACCCTAAATGTAAATGGGTTAAATGCTCCAATCAAAAGGTGTAGGTTAGCTACAAAAACATGACCCAACTATATGCTGTCTACAAGAGACCCACATCAAAACAAAAGACACACACAGGATGAAACTGAAGGGATGGAAAAATTTTTCCATGCAAATGGAAAAGAAAAAAAAAAGCTGGAGTAGTAATACTCATATCTGACAAAATAGACTTTAAAAAGCATAGTGCTAAGTGAAATAAGCAAGTCGGAGAAAGATAAGTATATGACCTCACTCATTTGTGGAATATAATGAACAACATAAACCGATGAACAAAAACAGATCCAGAGGGGAAAAAATATTCTAGAATATAATAGAAGTAATCCTGTTATTTGCATATTTTTAATATTTCCTACGACTTTTTGATATTATACTATGTTAGTAAAATTTTTGTAATATTATTATCTTAAAATCCTTTTATTTTTGAAATATTTATGTATATTGCATGTAATATTATATGTAAGATCATTTTTCTTGAATAATTGGTATTTATTGCATGTAACATTATATTTAAAATTAAAAAGTGGTGGTACATATAAAAGAAATCCATTGTATAAAGAAGTCCAGTATGTGGGTGATAGCAAAATATTTTTTTTTCTTTTCCAAAAACAGAGTTCCAATCTTTAGTCAATGGCACATTTATCCAAAGTCTAAAAATAACAAGATAACTTGGATGATAACTATGTTCTTTATAATGGAATTTTATTTATCTCTATTTCCATGGAATAATTGTTAGGCAGTTTTTTTCCTATTTCTTACGCTGGCATCCTGAAAATGTTATTTCCAGTTTATATAAATGAAAGTCTCATGGATAAGATCTGAAGCAGGTCTTGACCCCTCACTTGCCCATCTTTATAATAGCTCTTTGAGTGCATGCCCTGTTGTGCTTGAGAGCAAGGACTGTCTGTGTATTTTTAATCTGTGTAGTCATAGAACCTAACACACTGGGCTGTGTGCTATGTACTATGTACTAGTAATTAGTGAAACATACTTGTTAAATAAATAAATGAATGGAAGATGACAGATGCCAGATACTAATTTTCTCTTTAAAATATTTTAAATTCTCTCATCCAACTGCCTTTCACTGCATTTGTAACTCCTTCTTTAGGAGGCACATTTACTATACAGTTTACAAATGGTACAAATAGTCATTTTCTGTGCTGCTTCCTCCTTGCTATAAAACAAACAGAACCAAAAACAGAAAAGCAAGGAGAGAAAAAGAGAGAAGAAAGATAAAGAAAAAAGAAAAGCCGTGGTCTTCACTGTGGGTTATGTACAGTGTCTGTCAGCTGGAGGAAGACAGAATGTCCTGGGATTGATGGACTGGTGAGAGCTTGTGCCAGATGTTCACCACAACAGGTGCATAATAAAACACCCTTTGTGGTTTTTCCCTCGGAATTCTAAATATATTTGGAAATAAGGGAAACATCTGCTTGATATTTCTTTCATTCACAGGCTGCTATATCTTTCTGAACTGAATTTTCAAATTGGGGGCCTTATTTTTGTGGCATTCTAAGACGTACTTCATCTAAATGTTCTTCACAGCAAAATTCTAGCATGTTTTGATACCATTTCACTTACTAAATGGCTTCATTGTGTCTTACATTCCTGCCCATCTGTCCTTTGGTTCAGAGCTAAGTCACGTATGCTTAATAAAACTGAAACCACCCCACTTACTGTGATTTCAAGATTGTAAAGTTGCCCTGCAACCGGAGTCACCATGTGGTGGGCACTCCTTTCCTGCTGCCTGGTCTGTGGCAGTCATGGTGGAGACAGCCTGTGACACAGTTCTTGCTGGTGAGTGAAGGCTTTGTGTGAGAGCCATGGGAAAAGTAATATATTTTGAATCAGCGACTTCATCATGGTCCCAGCGTTGCTCCCTAAGCAAGCACCATGACCTGACCTGCAAAGGTTGAACAGTTCCTCTCTCAGTCTATTCCATTTTGAAATCTCTACAGGAGACTGTATGAATAGAAGTTAGCAGCAACTTTTAATGGTCTATGAGCTCTATTTGTCCAATGGGGATAAATAGATCAATGGAGGTTTTTCTCAGAATTCATAGTGCACAGACAAGTGCAAAAGAGTGAGTCACTGGTCCCTCATGGATGGCAGTACTGTAGCAGGTGCAGACTGAGTCTGGGCTGAGGGGGAGAAAAGGGGTAAAAGGACTCATGGTGAGAAGAAACGGGCTTCATTGCACCTAATAGAGGAAACCCTGATGCTTCTCTTATATTTCTAAGACAGTTAATATTCTCATAATCTCCAAATCCAATGCCATACTCCCTTTCTTTAGCTTTGTTGAAATGTGTTACATGTGACCAAGAAGGCCTTGTTTAGAACAAATTTGAAACCACAATTTGGAGTATAATGAAATGAATGTTGAATTGTGAGAGGTGTATACTGTTTCAACTCAATAGTTCTTTTTTATTTTATTTCAGAGAGAGAGGGGAACACACACACATACACACACATGCATGCAAGCACGCACATTGATTTTGTTCCACTTACTTATGCATTCATTGTATCAAACCCACAACTTTGGCATATCGGGATGACACTCTAACCAACTGAGGTACCTGTCCAGAGCCTCAAGTAATTAATTCTTAACCTAAAGATAATGTGGGAAAGTATGAGGCATTTCAAAATTAGTAGAATGGAGTCTATATCTGTGGACATAAGCCCATGAGCAATGAAAACAGCCTAAAGTGGGCTCCTTAAGATTTTCTAATCCTTCCATTTTCCCATTTTGTAGTAGAGACTACTACAAAATCTTTGTGTCAGACTCATTGGCCCCCAGACAGGGATCCTTCAGCTAAAACTTACCACTGGAATGAGAGGAAAGGGGTTGGTGCACAGAATTTTTAGCAATTGGGCTTTGCCAAACTTAAATGAATGTGGGACAGAGCTGTGATGGGCAGGCAGGTAGAGCTCAGGGGATGGATTCTCTCACACTTCAACATTGGAAGTCTGAGTAATTGGCTGTCATTATATAGGTGATAGGAGCAATAGACGGGCTAAGGAGTGAAATGGTCAGATCTCCAAGCTCCACTATGGAGAATGTAGAGGAGACAGGGACTAGATTTATCACCCAGATACACTTTTATCAACCAATATCCTTTGCAGAAGCTTTTCATTAACTTATTATTTCTTCCTTTCTTGTCTTTCCCGGCCTTTTGTTCCCATAACCCAGTGGGGATATCAGAATTTGATAACTAAATGCTGTAACTTATGATAGCTTCTGCCCCTTCTATTCTTTTTTCAATCTTCCGTATGTTTAATCTGATTTAGTTAAACTTCTATTTTATAGCCGTGTCTGAGTGAGTCTCATTCTCTGACTAGCCCTAGAGACCTGGCTTATGTAAACATAGGGGTCCTGGGCTCTACCAGATATTCTGCTGGAGTTCTCCCAGAAGTGGAATAAGAATCCCCAAATCCCAAATCTGAAAAATTGTCTTTATTGTTTGCAGCAAAGCCAAGAAAAATATTGGTGCCAGAGAACTTAGGAGAATAATGTGAGGAGATAAGAAAGAACATCTGCTCTTCATAAACAGAAAGCTTGTATTCCCTGGAGTGGAGAGGGTGAAGTGGGCAGGTTTATACATAAAGCTCACATGTGTAAAGCTCAGAGTTAACTTCTGGGTTGTCTTTCTTAATTACACTAGGGCACACATGAAAACCTGTTCTCCTTGAACAATTCAGCTCTGCATTGTGGAGCAGGGACTCTCAAGGGGCATAAAGGACACCCTCAAGACCAGCTGTGGGCCTTTTCAAATAGAGTTTTGTGGATACTCTCCCACTGTCCCCCTCACCTCCCATTGAATGTTACTGCCAAAGTGAGTTACATGCAATCGCTGATAGTTGTGTCACATCCTTCAGGTGTATCTGGTAAAAGGATGAGAATTACTCTGGATATCTTCTGATATGTGTGTCGTGCTGTGCAGGAAAACACCAGAAACTGGGCATTGATTTTGCAAAGCTGGCAGCCATGATTTTCCCAGTTCCTCACTGTCAGTTGTGTGTGTGTGTGTTTTTGTGTGTGTGTGTGTGTGTTTGTGGCAAAGTAGTAACTTACAGCATGTCATAAATCACACACTGCTCTCTTACTTCAACTAGTGTCTAAAAGGCAAGGACTATGTCTTATTTATATTTTTATGCCACTGCCTTGCACAGTGCCCGGTACAGAACAACCGCCCAACAAATGCGCTGCAAGATGAATGAGAAATGATCCTGGAGGGGTGGAAGCAAAGCAAGCAAAGGTTTTTATAAACTTCTAATTATTTAAAACACTGCATTTTCCTACCAACATATTTGAAAACAGGCCTTTCATACATTAAGCACTTGGCTTATTTGGTAATTATTATTCTGCTACCTCACACATAGAAAACCTAGCATTATGAATAAAACTAATTTGAGGTCTCTAAAGCAGCTGTTGATTTTCAAGTACTTTTCTTCCTGACAACAAATAATGCCCTCTAGGGAATATTTTTCTCCCTGTTTTTTTAAAATTTGTCTTGATGAAGTAAACAACAATAATTTGACAGTGAAGACATTTAAATCATGCACTTTAGTGCAATTCCCAGAGCTAGAGAAGACAGGTCACTGTGATTGAAGCAATGAATTGAATTTCCGCTGCCAGATGGCGGTTGAAATATTATGGGCTTACAGCCGTCAGCCACAGCCAGAGGTCTGCACGCAAAGGGTAAGGCTCTCGGTGATGGAAAATGGAGAGCTGGGTGGTTACTTGAAATTCTTGCATTCTTAGTGGCTTATAATGGCTCAGGGAAAATTTAGGTCATGCAAGTTCTGTTTAGGATAATATTTGTAATGGGGCTGAATAAATGTGCTGCTCGCATCCTGGTATTATTGCTATTGTTCATGTGTGCTATGTGTTTGAAATACAAACACGTAACTCTGAAATCAGAACCAGCATCACATTCCTCAATCTATGATGCTTACATGATTTTGCTCTAATTGTTTCTGGAAAAGACACAATCAGTAGGAAATGGCTTCTCTCACCCCAAAAGTTTTTAAGCATCATGGGATTTCAAAAATTTCTCTAGTAACTGATTTGATTTTTCTTCTTGTGCTGTATACTACAATTTGTTCAGAACAAAAAATACTTGGAATTTCCTGCTCCTTGTCTGAGTAGTACTAAAATAATATAAAGCTTGGTAGAATGAAGCTGTTCTCCATGTTCCCATGGCTTCTGTTAGAGAATGCATCTGGATCCATTCAACCATGTGCAGTGTTTTTAAATGCCAAATGAAGGCTTCAGAAGAGCCCCCTGAGGAAGCAGAGATGACACTTGCCGTGCTCTGCTAATATCAATTCAGGAAGAAGAATATATCTGGCAACACATTTATCCTGATAAACATGATGATAGGGAAAATTTTTGTTTAAGCATTGGCAGCATGTGTTTACTGCTTCATCTGTATACAGGCTGTCAGGTCGCATAAAACAGGCCATAACAGAAGACAGTTGCAGGGAATAGGTTATGTAATGAGATCAAGTCATTGAAAGTCTGGCATCCAGCTGTAATTTTACTAACAGTGTGGAGAGTCTTCCTATCCAACCAACACAGGATTTTTTTTTTTTTTTGTCTTTTTGGTCACTGGTCATGAAATTACATTGTTATCCTTTTCAGAAGTTCAATGAGCCAATAGAAAGAAGAATAAAACGCATAAACATGGGAGGGATAGGAGAAGGACCTTGGGCTGTAGAATTTATGGCTGGAGAACTCAGGGTTGTATGTAGGTAAATTTCTTCAATGGAAAAGGATCACAGAGACTTGAGCCATTCAGAAATAAATAGGCAGTCTAAGTTTATGATGTTCACAAAGTCCTATTGCATCATAATTCTCATTCCCACAATTATAAGACACTAGTGTTTAGAACGGCCTGAAAAATCATTCCAATGAGAGAGATATCAAAATTACTGAAGCAAGATTCCCTTAGTATAAATTAGTAGGTTTTCAATCACGTTAGTTTCACAATTGGACACTATTAGGACTAATTTATAGATGCCTGCTGGCACAGCTACCATTAAGAATCTATCAGTGTTTTCACTATAAATTTTATTTTTCAGGGGTTAATCACTTGGTCATAAAAATTCACTGCAGGCTGAAATCAAGTCTTGAAGGGAAATCATTTCCTTAATCCCAAAAGAAGAGTTTGCTCGTGTTTCTGAGACTGAAATAGAGACCAGAAAAGGTAGACTGTGTACAAGCTTTCATTTCTGAAAATTTAGCAGCAGTCCTGGTGCTGTCAGATGTGGTGCTATGCACTGGTGTTTTATTAGCTTGTTGTCTTGCCTCCTTTTCTTCTGCCTTCTCCTCTACCTCTCCTCCTCCTTTTCCTGTTTCTCCCTCCGTCTCCCTTTTCTCTATTGTGGAAGTTGATCCTTCTATGATCAATATACAGACTTTGCTCAGTGGAAAAATAGCAAGGAAGTCAGAGTTGTACTTACATTCACCAGAAAATAAGCTCTGGGCTTCTTGTCCTTCTGACTTCTTGTAAGCTTTTCAGCACTGAAATGTCTAACAAAAACATTATAAAGTTACTTTGGTAATTTAGGAAAGCTGTAAGCTCTTACCTTGTGACTAAGTGAGGAAACTGATTTCGCATCTCACAACTTTTTAATGAGCCAGCAAAATATTTATAAACTTTTCCTATATTTATGAAACGCATAGTAACGATGAAGTAGTGTCATATTTATGCAGTCAGTGAGACTAGCAAGGAATAAAACAGTTCTACATTTTCTCATTGCTTGAGATCTTTTAGATCTAGCTTAATTTCTTACAGGGCCTAACTCTCTGGGCATATTCTGAAAGGCAAGGGCTAGTCTATTTCTGGACCAAACTAATTTTTCGGTGGTTATACACTATTGAAAGTTCATCCTCTCTTTTCCAGGGGGTGAGGGGGGGGGCAGTCAACCTACCATTTATTGTAGACCACTGAACTATTCTAAATGTTGTAGAGCTACTTTCCATGCAGGCTTAAAGGCAAGGAGTAGAAGAGAAAGGAAAAGCACTCAGATTTAACTGTGAGAGATCAGGGCAGGATAATGCCAACCATTTTGTACTGTTTTAGTGAATTTGGTAGGAGAATTAAGAAATTGCTGACATACTGATTTCTAGAAGCATAAACTTTCTCAGTTCCAACCTCAGTGGAACCCTCAGTTCCATTAGTATGCATAAAATTTTGACCTGTGTATTCCTACTATTTCCTCTTTCTAGTTCCTAATCCTGACTGGTGAGTTTCATTTTTCTTCCTATCTGATGCTGCCATGCCTCATGTTGTTCCCTTAAACACTTTCTAGCTCAACTTGAAAGCTCCTGCAAGTTCAGTGAGGGAACTGGTGTGGCCAGCTGCCTCCTACTAGTGATCAAAGACTATTAGGCCTTCAAGACAGACTTCAAATTAAAAATAAATTTTATTACTGTAAAATTAGTGGTTTTGTTTTTTAACTGCTTATTTTGACTGTTTTCCTTCATAAATTTATGAGAAATATCTTAAGTTCTTTCAATGATATTTTTCTAAAATTATCATTACATTACTGAAAATTCAAAGCAAAGTGTTCTACCAGAATTTTGTAAATATTTTTCTTTCTTTGAACACTTAAACCAAATAATTTATTTCTTATGG
>PVJC01020953.1:17744-28638 GCA_004026665.1 Murina feae
ACCCATATAGTGCTGGTTCGAATACACATGGTACAGTCTTTGTCTTTGGAAGTTTATAATCAAAGACTGTAAATACACAAGCCTGCAGCTTGGTGCTTTCAGAATCTGCTTAAATCACCTGTTATTTTCCCACCAGGCTACTGCTCCTACCTAAAGCAGTGGGCTATTGTCTTGGGCTGAAGCATGCCACGAACAGTCACTGATGTTTGGTTTTAAAACAAAACCAACTCTTCCTCCATTTGTTTCTGTTTTTGGTTGGCTGCTGGGTCCAGAATAATTTCAGAAAACTGGTGGAACCCCTAGTTATTCCAGAGGGCAAGGGGTTGGAAACCCTGATTGGTTTTAAAACCTGGATGTTTAACACTACTTGTGACTTCTCTCTAAGTTCCTTTCAGTAGTTCATTTATTCACTCCTCCAACCATGAGGAAACCAGGCCTGAAAACACTAATTTATAGCACTGATTTACGCATGTAAAAAACACTCACAGCTCTACCTATCAGCAATACCTGTGAACAGGGCCTATCACACATGCTTCTAATTATACCATTTCTGATCATATAATGGCCTGGGCTGATGATTAGAAGTAATGGAAAATATCACCACCATCAACATAAGTTTATCATCTAAACTGACTTTCCTACCACCATCGGGCAAAAGGTTGTTTTGAACTAACTAACTAGCAAAATAGAGGTAGACTCATAGATAGAGAGCAGGCAGACAGCTCTGGTTGGGGGTAGGGAGGGTCTTGGAGGGTAGGTATGTGAAGGGATTGAGCAGCGAGTAGAGATGGAAGAGTATGGAGGGATAAATGGTGATGGAAAAAAATTAAAAAAGAAAAAGTAATTGTGATTAAATCATGTCTCCATTTGCAGGATCTGGTCTGAAGAAAAAGTTGTATAGTTGAAATTTGTCTTTGACTTTGTCTCCTATTTCAAAATCATGTTCCTCTCTTTGCTTTTTCAGACCCTCTCCCCGGCCTTGGTTCCTGTATTTCCCTTATGTTCCCACTTCTACTCTCCCCATCATCGAAGGAGAGTGTCTCTTATCAGTCATATAAAACCTGGCTTGAATTTAAGTCATGGTGTTATCTTTCTCTTAGGGAATTACATTTTGTATTTATTTATAATTCTGGAATAAATGCCTTTGTCTCCTATAAATGAAGCTTTAGGCATGAGCATAGCATAGGGAAGTGTTTTTGAAGTTTAGGGGATTTACTGTTGCTGTTGAAATCACATGAAATTACTGAGAAGATTGGTATCTAAATTGTAAGTGCTAAAAAATAAATAAATAAATAAATAAATAACTAAATAAATAAATAAATTGTAAGTGCTGGAGAGGATGCAGAGAAAAAGGGACCCTCGTGCACTGCTGGTAGGAATGCAGACTGGTGCAGCCACTGGAAGACAGTATGGAGTTTCCTCAAAAAGTTAAAAATGGAACTCCCATTTAACCCAGTAATCCCACTTCTAGGGATATATCCCAAGAAACCAGAAACATCAATCAGAAAGGATATATGCACCCCTATGTTCATAGCAGCACAATTTACAATAGCTAAGATTTGGAAACAGCCTAAGTGCCCATAAATAGAGGAGTGGATTTACAAAAAACTGTGGTATATCTACACAATGGTATACTATGCTGCTATAAAAAAGAAGAAGGAACTTTTACCATTTGCAACAGCATAGATGGAACTGGAGAGCATTATGCTAAGCAAAAAAAGCCAGTTGGAGAAATATAAATATCACATAATCTCACTCATATCTAATCTAAAAAAAGCGTAATATTGAAATTGACCGTTTCTTCAGGATGCCTAAGCCACGCCCACCAGCCTATCAGAGTGGCTGTATGCAAATTAACCCAGCCAAGATGGTGGCTGGCAGCCACCGAGCGGCTGCAGGGCGGAAAGCAAGGCAGCGGGGGCCGGGGGCCGGGGGCCTGCTTGGTGGCTTGCCAGGCCCCTTGGGGACACTGGGGAGCGGGAAAGCAAGGCTGTGGGGACTGGGTGGCTGGAGGAAGATGGACAGTAGGCAAGCTTGGGAGGCAGGCAGCACCCAGCCCTGGCCACAGCTCAAAAAAGAGAACAACATGCAGGGCAAGAGTCTGAGAGATCAACATAGAGGGGGTGCCTGCTCCAAGCCTTGACAGTGTGCCTGGGGGCAGGTCCCCAGCAAGTAGACATACACAGGAGGACTGCTCTGAGCCTCAGATGAGGCTGGGGGCAGGCCCCCAGTGGCGACACACACACACACACACACACACAAAAGGAGCCTGGCAGACTGGGGCCATCATAGGACATCCACTGAGGGGTTCCAGACTGTGAAAGGGAGCAGGCTGGGCTGAGGAACCCTCCTCCTGTGCATGAATTTTGTGCACTGGGCCCCTAGTGTGGGATATAATGATCAACATAATCTGATGAACAAGAATAGATCTAGAGACAAATGGTAGGGAGGTGAGGGTTAGAGAGCAACCAAATGACTTGTTTGCATGCATATTAGCATAACCAATGGACACAGACATTGGGGCGGTGGGGGCTAACCCAGGGTGGGAATGGCTGGGGGGCTGTGTGGGGAGGGGGGCCAATTGGGGGGCCATAAAGTTTTAATATGTAAAACTTTAGACAATAAAAAAATAATAAATTAAAAAAAATTGTAAGAGTATCTCTAAGTGATTTATGTGAAATGCAATGTTAAAATTACAATTAAGGGACATATTACTAGAGTATTTTGGTGATGGGAAAATGAAACTAACACTTATTGGGCATCCATCACATGCCAGACTGTGTGCCAGGCATCCTCACATTTCTTTAGCTCATTTAAAGCTGCTGGCAATTCTGTAAACTCTTCACTGCATTTTACCATTGAGGAAACAAAGTTCTGGAGGTTAAGTGTCACAAGTGTCCTGCAGCCAGCAAATGATGGCGCCATGCCTCTCTGGCTTCAGAGTTCATTATCTTGGTGCAGGGGAGATAAAAGTCATCAGAGTACATGACATTTGAAGGTGTGATTTAGTTGGCACTATTAAAACTGGGCTTTGAATGTTTTGAATTAAACTCCTTTAATCACAGAAGGACATGTACTTTGCACCATATGACCTTGCTAGTTTTCAGTGTGCAGAGTCTAAATGAATTGGCTTCAGAAAAAATTTTTCAATTCATTTCTGTGACTAGAAACTGTCAGTATAAGCAGAGGGTGAGGCTATAATGCAGAAATTGCATGCTTATTCAAGAACTACCTCATACACATTGATATATGTTACTCTCCAACTAACTTGTGGATGTGAGTATTTCTGCAGTAATTAAAAGTAAGCTAGCCAAAGTCAACCCATACAATCACATGGGTGGAGTAATCATATATCTTGAGCCAAAAATTCGGACTTATCTATCTACTAACTATTTGAAATTATGTCCCATTATGTTAGGATTAGGGGCCCAGTGCACAAAAATTTGTGCATTCTGGGGGGTCCCTCAGCCCAGCCTGTGCCCTCTCCCAGTCTGGGACCCCTCGAGGGATGTCCACCTGCCGGGGTGCCTGGCCAGCCTGGGTGAGGGGCTGGTGGCTGTTTGCAGGCTGGCCAAGCCCTCCAATGGGGACCCTCACTCCATGGGTGTGTGGCCTGCCTGGATGAGGGGCTGAGGGCCATTTTCAGGCTGCTCACAGCTCCCATGACCCAAGGTCTCAGCGAGGCTGGCTGGAATCAGGTTTCTGGGGTTTATTTATCTTCTATAATTGAAACCTTGTTGCCGTGAGCAGAGGCCCAGCCGGCCTAGGCAGGCAGTTGCAACGGAAGCCTCTGGTTGCTTTAGCTCCGTGGCTGCTGGCCTCCATCTTGACTGGGTTAATTTGCATACAGCCACTCTGATTGGCTGGTGGGCATGGCTTATGTGTCTCAGAGCAATGGTTAATTTGCATATTACTCTTTTATTAGATTAGATATTAAGGGTTATAGAGAGTATTTTTGTGTGTCTTCTCAATTAACTATAACTACAGATTCATTTGAGAATATAGTTTTAATTTACTGAATGAATCTGCCCACTTTTAGATTTTATTGAAAAATAAAGAGAAAATTATGTGGTAAATAGAACTATTACTTTACTATCAATTAGCAGAGTAAAAACTTAATTACTTATTTGCCAACTTGTATTCTTAGGAAATAGACCATTTTGGAACTCTCAACACTAAGAATGCCTAAGCACTATCATGAAAGGAATTAAAAAACAGCTCTGGCCCGTTCTTACTGGTTAGAGTATCAGCGTGCAGTGCACTGAAGGCTCATGGGTTTGATTCCTGGTCAAGAGCATATAGCTGGGTTACAGTTCAATGCTGACCCTGATCAAGGCAAGTTTGGGAGGCAACTAATCTCTCTCTCTCTCTCTCTCTCTCTCTCTCTCTCTCTCTCTCTCTCTCTTTCTCGCTCTCTTTCTCCCATTCTCTCTAAAAATAAATAAATAAATAAATTGAAAAAATATTGTCTGGTGAGGATTAACAAAACAGACAAACCAACACACAGAAAACAAATCTCACTGAGGTTAACAAGTACACTGACTCGTTTTTTGAATCAAAATCATCTATATGAAACAAGGCCTATTTGAAACCCCATTTTTGTTCTAGAAAGCTCATTTTGTATATCAATTTTTTTTAAAAAAGCTCTTGCCCTGACATGAAATATAATATGTCATTTGTTTTCCAAACTTTTCAAGAAGTTACATTAAGTCAATGAGAATAATAAACTCACAAACTTAAAATACTTTCTTTAGGTGCATGCTAAGGGGACATTATTGATTAACTTATTTCTTAGGAATATGAATCTATAAAAACAATGAAAAGCATATTTTTAACTGTAATTATTCCATCGAATATGAGGATGATACAGACTCTTTGCTTTGCCTGTTTTCTCCCTGGTTCCTGCCCTTGAATAATCCTCTCTGTTGATAATTGTCATGACCAGAGATTAGATAAGAAAAGGAAAATAGTACAAGAATTTTCTCAGGGCTTGATCTATCTTTTCATGTAATGATGGTGGAGAAACAAATTGAAACAGGTATATAATGTAGTCTTGGATATTCTAAGGACTCTCTATTTATACTACATATATTTTCAATTTGCTATAAATGAAATCGAGGCTCTGACAACATAATTTGTAAAATTGATTCATGCCACTAAAAAGTTGGTTCTATTAAAATGTATTTTTTAAATGTTATAACAAAATATTCTGCCATTTAAAAAACAGACTCTGACTAAATTGGAACTACCCAGGTCACTTTAAAGAGAATCTTCAGTGAGTGAATAATTTCCAGCAGTGTGCTTATAGCAGTCCTGGGCCACGGTACTCATGTTGTGGGCCACTGAGACATCTTATTACAAAACACAAAATAAAGTTTTTAAAAGGGAAGAGAAAAAAATGTGAAAGGCCTTTGTCAAGAATAAAGGAGAAAGTGGCGAAAGTGGAGTATAGCTTTTTTGTTTTTGCTAATGAGATTGAATACTTTTTTTTAGTAATTTTATTTTCAGTTGAAGACACTGCTTTTTCTTTAGTACATATTACTTACCTAATTTTTACTGATCACGTATTATATGTAAAGTCGGGTGCCAATGTTTGGAGAGGGGACAGCGGAGAAATTTCTAATAAAATGGCAAGTCTCTTCTCTTAAAGCTATGAGCTCAGGTGGGGGATGGAAGGAAGAGAATGGGGGGCTGTTAAATACAAACACTCAAAGCAGCTAGCCTCAAGCCTCTAAATGGAAGCACTGGGGAGCTCACACACCTTCTTTGTCCCGGTGGTCAGTGTTGGAGAATTTTCTATGGGTCTGGAGGCAGAAAAGCCAACGAGATGGGCTATCCAAGAAATCCTCTGAGACTTAGCAAATGCTTCATAACATGTTTGCCTGCTGACACATGAGTTAAAAATGAGTAGACACTTTTAGGTTTGACTTCTTATGAGATAAAGCAGTTCTGTTCAGGAGGCCCTGTAAAGGGCTCACTTAGGGCTCCTGCCTTCATTTGGGATTTGTTTTCACAGTGGATTCTCCCAGGGCCACTGGCTGGGGTCTTTCCATTTTTGGGAAAACAAGCTTTGTATTGAGTACAGGAGACATTTTATCCTCCCTCTGGGCTTTGACAGTGTGCCCAGGCTTCAGCAGAATCAATCAAGTTTACTTTTCCCTAGTTTTTGATTAATTAGCGAGACCACTCATCCTATTCAAGATCATGTTAGTGACTTTCTCAAGGGCTCTCAGCTGGAGAAGTCAGCAGATGGCTGGGAAATACTCACCTGCTGTAGGAGGCTTGTTAGGCTGGTTCTTCCAGAAATCTCATGTGGACCGAGTGTAGCCACAATGCTTCTTTATGCGCATTTTCAAAATCCCTTTGCTCTTGGTCAACTATCTAATGGTTGATTGGCTTAAATGAGATATTTTGCAGTTCCCCTCTCTGAGGAAAAACAGGACACTTATATAAAGCCAGAGATAGTTATATTATAGGCTTAGTAGTGATAATGTGGTCATGAGACTTGGTACATCTGTGAACACATGGAACTGAATCCATCTATCATTCTCTGAATTAAGAATTGGATGGCGGAGAGAGTATTTAGATTCTTTTCCTAGACCTATCATTTATTTATTGCCAGGGTGATTCTGGGCTTTACAATGAACCAGTCTGAATTATAGTTGTTTTTTTTTATCTGGTAAGGATAAAAACAGCAAGCCAGCATACTTCACTGGGTTATCGTAGGGATATAAGAAGACTGCATAAGTGACAGAATTTACAAACTATAAAGTAATACAGATGTGAAGACATCGCCAGTAAGTAGTACGTGCAGATCATGCCCTGACACAGCTCCAGGTGCTTTGGAAGATGCAAAATAGATAAAAGATGTGACTCCTGCCCTCAACTTTGTATGATCTAGAAAACTGAGAGCAGCACAAAACAGCTAATTCTTGACCTAAGGGGGCTGCTGTAAAAGTACTGTCAGAATTTAGAGGAGAAAGAGTTGAGTGAGGGTTAATGTACAGCCTGACATTATGGAAGAGATAGGCACCAAGTTGCAATTTGAAGAAGGGAAATGGGGGAATTGAGTGGACTGATGTTAAAAGGAGCTCAAAAGGATTTAAAATCCAAAATTCAACCCCTTTCCAAAAATGTTCTCCACCTACTACACTGTCAAACTTCTTATGTTAAACCCTTTCGACACCCTAGGAACTCTTTGACCCTACCTAAGGCCGCTTATCTCTCCCTCTCCCCTAGTGGCTCCTATCCTTGAAAAATACACATTTATGTTATTTAAGTATCTCATTGTGTCAAAACAGTAGTCTGAGTATCATTTTTGAAGAGACAGACCTAGATTCTAGTCTGTTTTATTGCTCACTGGCTCTCTGACTATGGGCAGCTCATTTACCCTTTACCATTTTAGCAAAGACTGAGGTCTTGTTAGCTGGAAAAAGTAATAAAAATATTCTGGGCATTAAATAAGGAATGGTGTTTCAATGAGTCCTGCATATAGTGAACACCTCAGAAACGACACTCTTAGTTTTTAAGTATCTGTTGCTTGCATTCCTTGGTGTAGAGTTCTAATTATGCTTTTCTTTTGATACTAGCACCTAGTGTGGGGCCAGGCACATAGGAGGCACCTGTTAAAAATTTGAACTAAAATGAGCATCTTCAAGATGGAGAAGGCATTTCAGGAAATGGCAGTAGCAAAGATATGGAAATAGAAATAGAGATAATATGTGGGAATAATAATTGGCATGGGAGTGGAAAGTGAGAAGTGATAACATCATTCCTCTAATCTCATCAGAGGAAAGATTTATGTAGGGTGATAAATTATGCTGGATGGATTGGTGGGGCACAAGTAGAGGAGGGCCAAGTCCAGGAGTTTAGATTTGTTGTGGTGAGTAATAGGGAGTCATAGTATTTTGAGAAAAAGTGACATGATAAAAATGAGTGAATCAATTAAGACTTTCATGGTCTAATAAGCAAATTATTTTTGGAATAATAGTTATATCACTATGATCATTAATGACTATAACTTGATGCCTTCTTACTTGATTATAAGAGGAACAAGTCAACATATTTCTCTTTATTCCAAGTTTGTAAGAAAAAAATGCTTTGGGCATTATTTGTCATATTAGATGTGGCTCTGTGCTGAAAACTCCTTTAAACCAAGTGAATGCTCTCCCTTCTGAAGACATTGAAGGGTGTCTTAACGATAATGATTAATGACTTTAAAATGCCCATAAATCTTTAAGGAATGAACAAACCACTATTAAAACCATATGGTGCCTTCATTCTTTACATGGAACTTCCACAAAAGTCGCTAGGAGTTCAGTGGAATGATGAAGGGGAGCATATGCCGCTAAATCTGAACTAAATTAATAACAGTGTGAAAACGCAGTTCAATAGTGACAATCCCCCTTGTTATCCAGATTTTTTCTTTTTAGACAACCTCATAGTGTACAGTTCAGCACCAAAAGACATGTGTTAAATGGGGAGAACCAACATGCAAGGAGAAACCATGTGACATATCTTTTGAAACAAGCTGAAGAAGCAGCAATTTGGAGCTTCCTTGCTCAGGACTGCCATGGAGTCATTTAGAGTTCAAAAAAGAGCCTAAACCTGACTATGCTTTTAGGCACTCCATCTGGCTCTGTCCCACATTGTTGCCATAGTCACCTATCTCCTAGCAACGAGGAACAGCATTTACGTGTCTCTAAAGTGACAAAGCATATGGGTACAAAATATAAATATAGTCACAATAGACTAATAATCTGAGAGGTTATCTCGTGGTTAAGCTCACTGTGAAGATCTATATGAATCTTTGGTTTCATGATCTTATCTCTCCTGTGATGGGTTTTGATTTAAAAAAAAAATACTCGGCTCAAATTGAGGCAGTCCAACAACTTGCTATTGAATATAAAGACTACAATATTATTACATAGAACACAGTAAAGGGATATTTTATTTTTAAAAGTAGAAAACACTATTATCCCTTTGAATAATCTGTCCATCATTACCTAGCCTCTGGGTAGAATGGACTGGAGTGGGAAAACTCTGGCCTTGGGCCTTAGAAGAAGAAATATTCCATCCTAACACATTCAGGCTCAAAACATTCCATTAGTAGCCTTTGTGATGAGCAATGAGTCTCATTTGAGGTCACTAATCAGAAGCAGTAAAGAAGCCTAAATAAAGATAAAAGCAAATGGCTATATGCGTCATGCTTGTCCTTGAGGCAAAGTGGAAAACAAACTATGGCACTCTTTAGAAGATCTTTAGCTATCTATTTCTAAATATTTGTACCATATTTTCAAATAATCATTATTTAAATATTCTGACAAAAGAAATCCATTGAGATCCTAGCCTTGTTTTCTAAAAATGTCATAGCCTTGAATCCTGAAAAACCTTGCTATTATACTGAGCTGTATGCATACAAGGAGAACTCAAGTTTAGATATTCCCCAGAGATATTAACCACAAAGAAATCAATGCCAGTTTTCATTTTCAAATGACATTTTGTGTGTTATTTACTGGTTCCATCAGTTACATTTCATGACTCACTTTTCCTTTAGAAATAAGAATATATGTCATGGTTTGAATTCTGCTTTCCCGATTTTGTATCAGGACCTGTGCATTTGGTAAATGTCAGTGAAAGATGCACACCGTGGGAAGTAGATTTAGGAATGTCATGGAGAGATTTCACTTGAGGGGAAGTAGAGCCTCTAAGCAATGTCTCCAAGATGAAATAATCTCACACCTAGGCAGGCCATTGTGACGCGTTTACACATTACATGCAAAGCAGAGTTTAGCTGTGCTAACTGCTTTGTGAGAGGAAAATCCTCCTGAAATTAAATAACCAAAGGAGATAGGTGAGTGCTGATTTTGTGAAATAAACAGTGATTGAGAAAGAAGAAAAACCAGCAGGACTCAGCGTGAAGCAAATTAATTCATGTTGGAGATTTACTCTCCTGAAGAAATTAAATTGCCCACTCCCTAATCAGTACAGTTCTTGGCATGCCTTTCTTTCTCTTGCTTCCTAAATTTGTTTCATGTTAGAGCCCCTTGAGTTTTCACTCCACTGTTTTTTAAATTACAGTCTGAAGCTCCATTTCTTTGTGTGGTTCTGTGAAGTTCAGCACTCCATCAGGTCCTTTACCATTTCTTTGTTTTGGAGAAGAAAATTCCTTTCCAATCATCTCATTTGTTTATTTCATTTGCCTGTGCTTGAGAGTAGAATATCAGGAGACACCATGGCTACTGCATCTCTTCTGCATTACACTGATTTAATGGCTCAAGGGATAAGCATGTTTTTATTACAGTCATTTGGAATCACTGAAAGAAACCACATCTGAGAGTCCTTTCACAGTACATGCCTGCTCCATGTGAATACAGATTCCTGTGTTCTTTCCCTTTTCTTCTCATCCTCTAGCAAAGGAAAAGGCACAAACTGGTGTACTTCCAGTCAATCCTGCACACAGAGAGATGTCAGCACACATTAAAACTGAAACCACATTTGAGAAGACGTGCAGAACTTTGCAAATGCCACTGTTGTTTGCAGAGATCTGAGCTGGAGCGGGTATCATATGTTTTTCAATCTGTTTTTTACTCATTTGCTGTCTTAAAATAAACCATGAAATTCTTGTTCTTGGCCTTAGAATGTGAGTGATGCCATCAGTCTGTTGTGAATCATTTGCTAAATTATTCCAGTGATGAATGTCTCTCCCTTCCTGTAATAACTGTTTAGGTGTCGCTTTTGCCTAATGGAAGCCATTGTGTCTCTTGGAGGGCTGACAAGGAAGGGAGGGCAGCTATGTGGCACAAGCACAGGATGACAATCAGAGCATGTAAGATTTTATTTGAATCCTATCTCCTTTACAGGCACAGTTGGCGGGTGGGAAAATTCCAGTGGC
>PVJC01020954.1:0-28677 GCA_004026665.1 Murina feae
ACTTGCCCCTGAATCTGCATTTATACAGCTGCTTCTGCCACACACACCCCTTCCCCTATGTGAACACGAGTGACAGGCTGCTGGGGAGTCTCAGATTAGCCATAACCTCCCCTTGGGACCTCCAAGGGAGGGGAGGACAGAGCCCCCAGGAGCCAAGGGAACCATCTGAGGTCAGGATAAAGATGGGAGCCTGAGCCAGGTAGGGGTACCAGGGCTGCAGGCAGGACCAGGAAAGAACCGAGGACCAGGAAGTGCCAAGACCAGTAGCCAGGAGCAGAGTGGCCACCCAGAGGTCCCCTTTCACATGTGCTGCCACGAGTCACCCCTCCAGCCCCTGAGCAGGGATCTGAGAATGTGCCAAGCATCCGCGGCCTAGGCCAGGTGGGCCTGTATATAGGGTCCATGTGCAATAGGGAGGGACGTCTTCTATTTCTTGTTGCTCCCTCCACAATGCTGTCCTGGGCAGAGGGAGAAGGTATTTTTGAGACATAGCATAGGCACCACAAATAAAAGTTGTGAAGTTGCCAAAAAAAAAAGAGCAGGCCAGGCTGGCCAAATGCCCCCTCCATTCTCCTCATCAGCCCCACCTTCGATCAGCCTGCCCCACCACAATAGGTCCACAACCCCTCCCTGAGGCTGCCTGCATCTGATCACACCCCCCACCCCAAAAAGGGGCAGGGCCGGCCAGCCAATCTCCTGTAGTCCCTCCACCTGCCTGGCCCCACCCCAGATTGACCCTCCCACCCCAATCATGGGCAGGGCTGGCTGGTCAAATACCCATGGCTCCTCCCCCAAGCTGCTGGTCCCTGATTAGCATCCCCCACCCCATTCGGACATGTGGCTGGCTGGCTCACTAACCACAGCCCCTCCCCATGGCTTGCCCCACCCCCAATCGGCCCCCAAACCCCAATCAGACCAGCAGGGGTGGCAGTTGGGTGCAATCAGGCTGGCAGGCAGAGTGGTTAGGGGTGATCAGGCAGGCAGTCAGGTGAATGGTTAGGAGCCAGCGGTCCCGAATTGTGAGAGGGATGTCTGACTGCCAGTGTGGGATCGGGCCTAAACCGTCAGTCTGACATCTCCCGAGGAGTCTCGGATTGGAGAGGGTGCAGGCCAGGCTGAGAGACACCCTTCGCACACTTGTGCATGAATTTCATGTACCAGGCCTCCAGTTGGTAATAAAAACAAGAAAATTTAGCATTTAGAGATTTGTTATGACAGAATATTTATAAAAATGATGTCAATTTAGATTAACATTTTGTTACAGAAACATACAATAATGTGATTAGTGAAAGTTTCAAATATAAAATATATTATCCTAAGATTTTTTTGGATGGAGTACAATGTTAATATGATTTTAAGGAGAAAACAACAAAAAGTTTCTGATTGCAAAATAAGAAATTTATTGATACATTGTTTTTCACAATGGTTTGGTTGTACAGATCTTTACGGTATTTGGGTTATATGAGATATTTTCAGAAAGATATAACAGCTTTATTTAAAAATGTCAGTGCATGTAATATGCTATAACTTATCTTTTGCAACTCCTTAAACTTAGATTAAAAAAACCAAAACAAAACACATAATACATTATTACCGTACAATGACTAAGAAGTTTTTTTTTTTTTTCAAAATCCCTATAGAGGGGACATTAACAAAATGTGCGTTTTCACCTATTCTGCTTGTATATCTTTTATTTCGCACAATAGAATTTATTATTTACTATTCAATTTCAGTATATGTGCAGCTCAGTGAAGAAACATGGGCATTTCCTTATTGCTAGCTTTTATATATGGCTCAATATTAAAGATAAAACTTAACAACATACAAATTATAAAAAGTTGAAATACAGTGGACATACTGAAACTTATTTTAATACTAGAGGCCCAGTGCATGAAAATTCATGCACTAGAGGGTGGGTTCCTCAACCCAACCTGCCCCCTCTCTCAGTCCAGGAGCCGTAAGGGAAGGGAGACAACTTGGCGATCAGGGGAAGGTGACGTACCATCATACCTCTGCTGTTTCCACTGCTGGCAATGCAAGCTTCAGCCGGCCCTGGTTCCTGAGTCTCAGGCAGCCCTGGGCAGCTGGGGGCCTGAGGGGACTGGGCGCCACCATCTTGTGGTTGTGGGTATCTCCATTTTGAGAGTGTGACAGTCAATTAGCATATTCCCTCATTATTGGTTGTGGGCACCACCATCTTTGCTACAGTGTAAGGGTCCATTAGCATGTTTCCTCTTTTTTAGATAGGATTTTTAAATGTAGATACTGTTTATTTAAAGTAAAACAACAAAGAAATGGAACTATAATTGTTTACATTTAAAAATCCCCATGCATAAATAACTTGCTATACTGCTTGTATGAATTTCTGTGAATCTATGTGTGTATATGTATGTGTGTATATTTACCTGCCTATAATATTGTCTATTTTATCTATCCAATATAAAATAATACAACTTGAAGATCTATTTATAAATTTTCACCAGTTATAATTTCCTTGAAGTATTCATATGCTTTTTAGGATTTGTGCTTGAAACTGAATGCAGTACACATCTTTATGTTAAACTCAGCAATATAATTTACTATTTTTCAACTTAGTTTTTAATATACTATGTGCTCATGTGAAAGATATGGATATATATATCTCCCATTTCCATATTATCTTCACTGCCAGTTTCCCTCCTCTTTGAAACTAACTTTAATTTTAGTGTGTCTACAAAGAGGTAATGATATTTAACCTACTTCATTATTAACATATAACACTTCTTCAGAAACCACATCTGAATCATTTGGATATTTTCTTTGTTTTTAAGCCAATTTAAAAAATTAAAATTCAAGTCAATCTTAAACATTTTGGTTTTAAAACTTTATCTACATCTATTAACATGAGTTTCAGATATTTTCTTAATTTTACTACGTAAAATTATAAATTATATGGTAAATATAATTTTATTACAAATTCATGTATTGCTTCTGACTTCTTGTATCTTCAATTTATCTTAATGGAAACAGTCTGGTTTTCATAATTGCACCACCTGTTTCATCAGCATGGAACACCCTGCCGCCATGACTTTTGTCCAAAAGTTTTCTAGTCCATATGCCATCTGATTCCATCAAGTTTTCATTGGTGCTTTGCTTCCTCAAATAAGCACCCCATAACCGACAATAATACTTACTATGAGCTCTACATCTGAAAATAGTTTTCCTCTGAACTCTCAAAGCACTAATTTTACTTGTTATTCAGACTTTCTGCACAGAATTATAATATTTAGACACTATTCCATATAATAATATATCTATATCTATCTATCTATCTATCTATCTATCTATCTATCTATCTATCTATCTATAAAATATGGATTGCTTCATGAATTTGCATGTCATCCTTGCACAGGGGCCATGCTAATCTCTGTATCATTCTCATTTTAGTATATGTGCTGCCAAAGTGAACATAGTCTATATATTTTAAAAATATTTTTATTGATTTTAGAGAGAAGGAGGAAGAGGAACAGAGAAAGAAAAATCAATGAGAGAGAAACATCATTGAATGTCTGCCTCCTTCACACTCCCTACTAGGGATCAATCCCACAACCCAGACATGTGCCCTGACCTAGAATCAAGTCAGTGGCCTCTTGGTTCATGGGCTGATACTCAACCATTGAGCCACACCGGTCAGCCAATCTGTAAATTCTTGAATGCAGAATAAATGTTGAACTTACCTATTATTCTTAACAGCACCATAGTATACTGTCATGTACTGACATTAAAGAATTCTTTAATAGATCACTAAAACTGAGCAGATGGATGATTTCAATCCTGTTGAATCTCAATGGTTCCTAATGTATTCCACTTGTAAATGCTAATTACAAGAATACATGCTTATTATCTTTTTTTATTTCCAAGAATTAACACTTTTCTTTTTTGATTGAAATATATAATTTTCCTCTAAGATATTTGTAAGCAATTATTTAAGTGTTGGCTGGGATCCAGATAAATTTGTAAAGAAAGAAATGATTAAATTTCTTAGAGTGTCCATAAAACTTTTTTAGTTACTGCCCTCCTTTAGAAATCTAGCATAGTTCTCTTTCCAAATGACTTCATTAAAAAACAAAAGCACCTCTGTTTCATACAAAAATGAGGTATTTATGACTAAATAAAATATCAATGTTTCCTGTAAACCTACTAAAAAATTAAACACCAATTATGAAAGTTCAGGCAACAGAAAGAAACATAGTAGCATAACTGCTATTATTACTAATAATACAAATAGTAATAATTTTCTATTTATAAGGCATTATGTTTAATGCTTTACACAAATTATCTCATTTAATACTCATGGTAATACCAGATGTTATTACCATATCTATTTTCCATAGAAAGGCACAGATTCACAATACCAAAACCTCACTCTTTTTCTGATTTTTTTTTGAGGAGATAGTTTCCCTATATCCTACCCTTCTGACCTTCTGCTCTGCTTTTTTGCCTCTACCCAGTGGAGAAATGGATTATCAAGTAGTAAAAGGCAGACCTTAGTTTGAATTTATAAAGTGGGTGATGCTAATCAATCAAAATTTCTAAATTTGGGAATTTACTCTGTCTGCAGTTTTACAATTTCCTCCCTCAGTCAGAAGCAAAAGTTCTGAGTAAATCCTCTATGAACACTCAAAATTTCCCTTGAGTGGACTATGCCAAGATCTTCATTGGTGTGGTCTGGAGTACCTTGAAGCATCATTAGTGTCACACATTTAATCCATACTGTCCAATGCAACTTTTATCACTAATTAAGCTAATATATTGGTCTACACCTGCCTGTCTCCTCTGACTCTCTCTATAAATTGTTCTTTATACTCATAAAACTACAAGCATTATGAACATCAAGTAGCAGAAGTAATACTCAAACCCAAAGATTCTGATCCCAAAGACCATTGCTCTTCATGGTCTTGTGCTTATAATGATTTTATCTTCTAAGGTAAGTAGGAGTTAGCAGAAACCTAAAATGTTATCATTGCTCTTAAACTGTGAATGCATTGCCATAAGATATTTCTTTTACACTATTTTCTTAGTAATGCTACTTCTTAAACTTTTCTGCTTTAAAATACATGCTTTATTTTGTTTTGATTTTGAATATAAAAAATCCATCAGACAAAATGCAAAAGTATATAGGGGATCTTTTAAAGGTATAAAAATATGTTCACATGGTTTTTTAAATAACCATCAAACTTATTAATTTGGATAAGCCAAAATACTGTGTAATATGTACCCTAAATATGTAAATGCGTGCCTGACCAAACCAGAGGTTTATTTCATACTCTCAAAGTATCCAATGGCTCGGTAGCTCTTCTCACTAAGAGTCAATGAACAAGCCTCTTTCCATTTGTGTTTCCATCATTATCTGAGTCAGTGCTATTTAATAGCATGTTTTGCAATGATGAGAATGTACCTACTCAACTTTTGAAATGTGGCTAACATGAATGGGGAACTTATATATAATTATATTTAATTTAGTCATTTTAGATTTAAATAGCCACATATGGCTAATGGCTACTGTATCAGACACTGCATCTATTAGGTCTCATTATTTTAAATATTCAGTCAACGGAAAGAGGAAAAAAGAAAAGAAAGAGGTACATTTCTTTTTTCAAAGGCTTGATGTAGAAGTGGCCCTCATTTTTTCACTTGAATTCTATTGATGACAATTAGTCATATGGTCACACCTAGCTGTTTACATACAAACAGACTTATTCATCCTTGGCTGAGAGTCTCAGGTTTGATTCCCGGTCAAAGGCATGTACCTCTGTTGCAGGTTCAATCCTGCCACAGCCAGGGAATGTTCAGGAGGCAACAAATCGATGTGTCTCACTCACATCAATGTTTCTCTCTCTCCTCCCCTTCCACTATCTCTAAACAATCAATGAAAAAAAAATCCTCAGATGAGGATTAAAAAACACACACCACCAAACAAATATGGACTTATTTAGGCCGCTGTTTCTCAATTAGGGCTGAACACTATAAAGGGGTAATTGATTTTATTGGCCAGTGGAAGTCTCTATTACACTTGACTAAAAGTAATCAATACATTGTTTTCTTCAAAATTTGTTAATGTTAAAATAAAGTGGAAATATTAGAAGAGAATTAGAATAGTTAAAAAGTCATGGTTGATGATGGCTATGGGTTTTCTCTACCTTTTGTTCCAGCTGAAAAGAGAAGATACATGAGAAGAGAGACTTGGTGCAAAGCTCTAAATGGAGAGGACATCTAGGGTTTTCTGGGTCGCATTTATGAAATTAATCCAATTTCTGTAATAAACTGCAAACAGATGGTTGAAGACATTTGCGGCTACTGAATCCACTAAGTAGTCTTGAAGCTGCAGAACTGACAGAAGTTGTGCTTAAGCAAAAAGACCCAGTGGTATCAATATCCCAACACATAAATAATACAAAAGTAGATGTTTTCACCAAGAAGAAGAAATAGCAGAGACAAGAAAAGTCATGAAAGTTTAAAAGACAAGTTTAAAGAAGAGAGACTGCATATAAAGCTATCTGGCAATTCTTGGATTGTTTACTAAAGAGTAGACTGGTTTGAAGTAATTTTCTTCAGTATAATTGTCTTCTATATAATTAAGGTATTAATATTGTCCATTAATCAGCATTATTTTAGTTATAAGGGACAGAAAATCAGCTAATGATAACTTATACAAAGAATGTATTTTATTAGTTTCTGCCACTATTGTACAAAACTAGCCTGAAGTATTCAACAAACTGATACTGTATTTAATGGACACTTTCTCTTCCTTAGCATTCATATTAATGAGTGTGGTTGGAAAGACTGGTTTATGTGGCTATCCCAGTGACCAAGAGGCAGTTTACTGTAATTCATAGCTCAATGAGAACCAATCCCTGGGGAAATAAGAGAGTGAAAAAAAACAACAAACAAAAAACAAAGACATAACTAAAAAGGATGTGCATGAAACTAAATAATTGCTACTGCTCTTTATAATGATAAAATTCTGAATCTTTGATATAATTTTATCAGTTAAATTTCCCCAGGCAAATGTACTCATCATATTCATGGATATTCAATTTCTTTAATCCAGTTCAATGTGTCATCTATTTGTTATTTCAAGCAAAGAAATTGATTCATTATACTCTAACTAGGAGCCTGGTGCACGAAGATTCATGCCCGGAGGAAGGAGTGTCAGGGGGTGGAGCCTCCCTCAGCCCGACCTGCACCCTCTCCAATCTGGGAGCCCTCAGGGAAGCCCTCTCTAATCTGGGAGTTTCTGTCTGTCTTTGCAATCATATAAGCGAATTGTCTGAGACCCTCAATCCAGTTTGGTTTGTTGCTCACAGGATAATAGAGGCATTTTTTTTCTTTGCTTCATTGGTGGAGATTTCCTGGAAGTTTTAGGATATCTTCCCTTTAATTTTTCCTAGACACTCTGATTTTACCTATGTCTCTCACCTTTGCTTTCCCTCCATCCTCCACCCACAACAGTAACTTGCTCCAGGCTCACTTTGCTCTAGTGTCTAGGAGATCCGTCTGCCACCAGAACTATGATTCCCAGCATTCTTGGTGCTCCCCTGTGCTCTGGGCTTCCACTTCCAGTCCTGGGGCTGCCATAAGAACTGCTATTCCCAGAATTCCTGGTGCTCCCCATGCTGGGAGCAACCAAGGGAGTCACGGCCCCCCAAGCCTTTGGCTTTCCTGCTCTGCTCTCCGCCTGGTGACCAAGGGAGCGACTGAGGGAGCCACATCCCCCCAAGCTTGCAGCTCTACTGCTTCTGCTCTACACCTGGCACCCATGTATGCAAATTAATCAACCATCTTTGTTGGGCTAATTTGCATATCCACTCCTGATTGGCTGGTGAGCATAGAGAAGGGACAGTCAATTTACATCTTTCCCTTTTATTATATAGATTTTAAGCTTTAAAAGATTATTGTTATATATCTCTTGGCTTAAATATGCTAACCTTCAGATAATATTATTGTCTTACTATGAATAATTTAATATCTATGCTTTATAAAAATATTAACATTATAGTACACTTTTATAAAATGTATGGCATTATTTTACTTGACAAATAAGCAAATAAAAGGTATAGTTATAAGTGGTATAGGCAGTATGATAAATTCATTCAGATAAAATTTTTCATAATTTAGCAGCCTTAGGGTTGTAATATAAGGACCCTGTCTATAATGCTAGAAGTTCAACCAGTTTAAAGGTAGGATATTGCCCCTATTAGTAATTCATTCATTTAATAAATATGTATTGACCATCTGACAATGTCCTAGTTGCTTGAGTACAGCATTGAATAAGCCTGAGCAAAATCTGTGCTCCTGTGGAGCTTACTCGTTAGTGTGTGCATGTGGGGGAGTAATAATACACTGCTAACATTCCAAGAATTGTGCATCCAGTTCTCTACAGGAAAGAGACAAATAAATTGAATTCAACAGTCCGGTGCACCTGTGGCTAAAGTGGAGAGTGCAGGTGCTTGCACTTTGAGTGAGACAGTACCTATGTTAACTCCAGATGTCTACTTGAGTTTCAGGCAATCCTTTCCTGATGTTGGCTTTGGCTATTTGGCCCTTGAAGATTCCTACAGCTACAAGCTTCATTAAGTCATTTTACCCATTTTTCTTTTTCTTTCTGGTTTATCTGCAACATATTAATAAGATATTTTATAAGGCATGTCATATCCTTAGACAAAAATATGAAGCTTCAGTTATTACCCTTAATTAAATACCAGTTTTATTTTCCAGGAATAATACTGCATCTTATCTTGCTTTCAGACTGAGATCAAAGTTCATAGCGAATAGTAGAAAAAACCATGAAGAAAAAAAATGCCTAATAGAAAGAAGGAAGGCATTAATGACAAATATTGTTGGGTTTCTGTTAATTCACTGTACAAAGATAGACAAATAAATACCTATTCTATTCTAT
This sequence comes from Murina feae, assembly GCA_004026665.1. NCBI lineage: Eukaryota > Metazoa > Chordata > Mammalia > Chiroptera > Vespertilionidae > Murina > Murina feae. The sequence goes on from PVJC01020954.1 coordinate 8,939, forward strand.
TCTATTCTATTCTATTCTATTCTATTCTATTCTATTCTATTAATATTATCTAATCTAATCTAAAATATCAACTACTTTCCCTGTATGGAAATGAGCCTCAGCTAGGTCTGCATCATCAGGGCATGTGCAGCTTCCTCTGCCTAAAAACAGCAAGAAGTGGGGACTTCCTTACCAACACATTTCCTGTCAATTCCTGCTTTCCCCAAGTCATTGTTACCTGCTTTCTGGGTAGAGAGAAAAATAAGTTGTTGAAATCATCACTATATTGAACACCTAAAACTAATTTTGGTGGGGCATAAGTAGGTTATAGTTTTTCATATGAAAAATAATGTAATAATGAACAAATAATAATCCTATATAATAAAAACCAACTTGTGGTGGCCATGTTTTGATGATATGGGGGAAGCCATCTTGTGGTGGCCATCTTGTGGTAGCCATCTTGTGACAACGTTGCAGCAGCCATCTTGTGATGACTTCCCTCGAGGGCATTGTGCCACCCCACCTAGGCTTTTATTATATAGGATTATTATTTGTTCATTATTACATTATTTTCCATATGAAAAACTATAACCTACTTATGCCCCACCAAAATTAGTTTTAGGTGTTCAATATAGTGATGAGACATTATATGCCTTATGAAGTGATCACACCAATATGTATAGTACTCATCTGAAACAATACATCATTATTACAATATTATTGACTATATTTCTTGTGCTGTATTTAAATTCCTGTGACTATTAAAATATATGTTTTATTGATTTCAGAGAGGAAAGGAGAGGGAAAGAGAGATAGAAACATCAATGATGAGAGAGAATCATTGATCGGCTGCCTCCTGCACGCCCCCTACTGGGGATCGAAGTCCTAACCAGGTCATGTACCCTGACTGGGAATCTAACCATGAACTGATTCATAGATCAATGCTTAACCACTAAGTCACAGGGGCCAGGCCCTGTGATTATTTTTATAACTGGCAATTTGCACTTCTTAATTCTTTTCACATATTTCACCAATCTCCACACCACAGTTCCCATCTGGCAACCATAATTTTTTTCTGTATGAGCTTACTTCTGTTTAATTTGTTCACTTATTATGGTTTATAGATTCTGCATTTAAGAGAAATCATATGGTACTTTTCTTCCTCTGACTGACTTACTTCACTTAGCATAATAATGTCTAGGCCCATGAATGTTGTCATGAATGCTAAATTTCATTATTTTTATGGCTGAGTGATATTCCATTTTATGTATATACCATTTCTTTATCCATTCATTTACGAATGGCCATTAGGTTGTGTCTGTAACGTGACTATTATAAATACTAGTAATGCTGCAATGAACATAGGGCTGCATATATTGTTTTGAATTAGTGTTTTGAATTTCTTCAGATAAATAGCCAAAAGTGGGTTATATGGTAGTTCCATTTTCAACTTTTTTGAGGAATTGCCACACTGTATTCCATAGTGGCTGCACTAGTCCGTATTCCCACCAGCAATATACTACCATTTTCTTTTCTCCACATCCTCACTAACACTTGTTTTTTGTTGATTTAACCATTTTGTTGATAATAGCCATTCTGGCAGATATGAGGTGATATCTCATTTGGCTTTAATTTGCACTTCCCTGATTAGCGATGTTGAGCATATTTGCATATGTTTATTGGCCATCTTCTGTCCTCTTTAGAGAAATGATTATTTGGGTCCTTTGTCCATTTTTTAATTGCATGTTGTGTGTGTGTGTGTGTGTGTGTGTGCATGTGTATATGTCAAGTTGTACATTCCTTATATATTTTGGATATTTACTCCTTATCAGACATAACATTGGTGAATATCTTCTTCCATTCAGTGTGGTGTGTTTTTTTCAATTTTGTGATGGTTTCCTTAGATGTGCAACAACTTTTTCGTTTGATATAGTCTCATTTGTTTACTTTTCCTTTTGTTTCCCTTGCTCAAGAAGAGATACCTCCAAAAAAATTGCTAAGAGCAATATCAAAAAGTTTATTATGTTTTCTTTGAGGAGTTTTATGCTTTTGAGTCTTACATTTAAGTCTTTAATTCATTTTGAGTTTCTTTTGTATATGGTATAAGAAAATGGTCTAGTTTCGTTTTTTGCATGTATCTGTCTAGTTTTTCCAATATGATTTAGTGAAAAGACTATATTTATTCCATTTATAAATTACTTGACCATATAGGTGTGGATTTATTTCTGGTGGAGCCACCAAATCGCATGGTTCATCATTGGTGATGGAAAGCATAATTTAACTACACAATGAAATATATGTCTAAGTTCTGGTAGTTCTTGCTATTTCACCTGGCCTGGCTCTTGACTTGTTAAAAGTGTATTTGTGAGATTAACAAATCTATTCTCTCTTCACAGGAAATATTCGATCTCCAATTTTATAAGTAGAGACAAATTTTAGAGTCAAAGGTATTATGTGACCTCTTTTTCTTGGTGGTGATACTCTCTTGTTCCTTCTCTTGTCCACTAGGATGATCAATTTTGTGGTTCAACCTTGCAGGTGAATAAAAAGGGAAATGATTTAAAAGGAAGTGAACATGTGTCAGTTAAAATGTTTAAAATATTAGACCTATTTAAAAATTGTTAACTATTGCACATTTCTTTAAAATTTGTGCTAACTAAAAGCTTTATGTAATGCTTTTACATAAATTGAACTCAATAATAATATCAATTATCTGATGTGTGCCTCAATTTGGCCTTGATGTCAAATATTCTAATAGGGCCTGGCTGGTGTGGCTCAGTGGTTGAGCATCAACCCATGAACAAATGGGAGGTCACTAGTTTGATTCCAGGTCAGGGCATATGCTAGGATTATGGGCTCAATCCCTGTTGGGAGCATATAGGAGTTAGCTGATCAATGAGGATCCTATATCATCAAAGTTTCTATCTCTCTTCTTTCTTCTCTCTTAAAAATGAATAAAACATATTTTTAAAAAATATTCCAATAGGATAGATATTTCAAACTTGAGTCTATTGTATTTTCTTAGAGGAATTCAGGGCATTGCCTAGTAAAAAGAAAGAATATTCTGTTGAAGAGGAGTGGTAGAAGAGAGAGAGAGAGAGAGAGAGAGAGAGAGAGAGAGAGAGAGAGAGTCCATTGAGTAACTTCCTTTCTACTCAATTTCCCTGATATGAAGATTTGAGCCTATCTTATTCTCTACTATTTTTCCATTATGTATCAGATGTGCTTCCACATTTTACTGAAAATGTTCAAATGTACATTATTCTTATTACTCATTTCACCCTATTATATTAAAACCTAAAGGCCTGGTGCACAAAAATTTATGCACTGGAGGGAAGTTGCTCAACCCAGCCTGCCCCCTCTCATAGTCCAGGAGCCCTTAGGGGTGGGAGGTGAACCAGCGATCAGAGGAAGGTGATGCCCCCATAACACCTCTGCTGCTGCCATTGCTGGCAGCACAAGCCTCAGCTGGCCCTGGTTACCTGAGCCTTGGGCAGCCCTGGGTGGTTGGGCAGTCACTATCTGAGGCTTGCCTGCACCTCAGGCCAGCCCTGGGCAGCTGGGAGGCTGAGGGGACTGGGCGTCGCCATCGTGTGGCTGCAGGCATATTCCCTCTTTATTGGTTGTGTGCACTGCCATCTTTGCAACACGTCAGGGTCAGTTAGCATATTCCGTCTTTATTAGATAGGATTATTTAAAAGATGAAAATTCCACCAAGGTAAACTTGATGAGATTCATCATGCAGAAAGCATCTTCAAAAGCCAGTGGGCTCTACCGAAAGAGGAACAGAATGTGGTAACTTTCTGGATATGATGGGCTAGGAATTACCCTGAAGCACTGTGACCTTAAGATAATCTATATCATTCCTCTGATACACTTTTTTATTGCAACTATAAGTTAAAACTCTCCAAATGAGTACATGATACACAAATTGCATATGTAACATTTGAAAAAAAGGGAATCAGGGAACTTTTTCTGCAGAAAAAAAAAGCCCTTTCATGTCATATTTAAAAGCAGGTAGCAAAGATTCTCAAATTCCTTTTAGTATTTTTATTTTTATTTATTTTTAGTTTTTGCTGTGAGTCCAATCTAACTAATCTCTTTAATTTGACTTCAGAATTATAGGCAAAGTCACTGTTGAGCTTATTTGATATTATTATTTATTACTATATTTATTGTGCTCAAAATTTAAAGATGTCAGCAGGAGCAGATGTGTCCATGAGTGCTTCTCCAACCCAGTAATTCTGCTTTCCTTTTAGGTACAAAACATTTTCCTTGGGAAAAGATAGGGAGAAAGTAGGGAGAAAGAGAGAGAGAGAGAGACAGAGAGACAGAGTGACAGAAACACACAAAAATAAAAGGTACTATTTTTTTTTGTAAAAACATAAATATTTGGTATCAAAATCAAGCCTTTCCTGAACTTTGTCACATGTGCATTATGTTGTGTTATACCCAAAGTTTTTCATAGATCCCTTCTGCTCCATGCTCTTCAGTTCTTTGTCTTGTTCCATCCCAGGAAACTGACCATTGTGGTGGCCATTACTAGTTTTGTTTTGTTTGTTGTTTTTTTAATCGGATTTCTCGGGATGACTTTGGTTTAAAAAACCATATAGATTTCAAGTGTACAGATCCACAAACTATCATCTTCATAGTGCATTGTATACCTATCACCCCAAGCAAAGTTTCTTTTTGTGCCCATTTTCCCCTCTTTTGCCCACCTCCACCTATGCCAAGTCCCCTTTCCTTTGGCTGTCACCACACTGTTATCCGTGTATTTGTGTGATCCTATATAGTAAAGGGTTAATATACAAATTGACCAAACAGCAGAATGACCAATTGCTATGATGTGCACAGACCACCAGGGGGCAGATGCTCAACGCAGGAGCTGCCCCCTGGTGGTCAGTGTCCCACAAGAGGAGCACTGCTCAGCCACAAGCTGGGCTGACAGCTGATGAATACAGCGACCCACCTCTGCAGCAGCACTAAGAATGTCTGACTGCCATTAATTGGACATCTCCCAAGGTCTTCAGTACTGTGAAAGGGCACAGGCCAGGCAGAGGGACCCCCCACCCCCAGTGCATGAATACTGTGCACCGGGATTCTAGTGTATATATGTTGTTTTTTGCTTAATCTCTTTGCCTTTTTTACCCAGCCACCCAACCTCCTTCCCCTCTACAGCTGTCAGTCTGTTCCATGTATTCATGCCTCTGTTTCTATTTTGTTGGTTAGTTTATTTGGTTCATTAGATTCCACATATAAGTGAGATCATATGGTGGTTGTCTTTCTCTGGCTTATTTCACTTAGCTTAATAATTTCTAGCTGTATCCATGCTGTTGCAAAGGGTAAGATGTCCTTTTTTACAGCTGCATAGTTTTCCACTATGCAAATATACCACAGATTTTTTTATCCACTATATCTGCTGATGGGCACTTGAACCATGACTCCCTTTTTATTTTTGCCTATGTCCTGTATTACCACTTGCTATTTCTCTAAATCCTGCATACAACTTTGAAATGAGTCTCCTTTTATTAAACTATTTTGACTACCCATTTATTTCTTGCCAGATTGCTGAAAATAAATGTGTTTATATAAAGTATTACACAGATTGACAAACATCATTGTATAAAATGATTGCTAATATTACCCATTAAACAAAATTACATATAACTATAGATAATTTTTTTCAAAGAATAACAATTGTTCAATTTAGAGTTACTATTTGTCAGAATTAATACTTTTGGGATAAATCTGAAACTATAAGGAAAAATTAAAGAATCTTACAAATATAAAAATAATATCCTTTAATCTTGGAACTAAGAAACTACTTAGTTTCCTTTTCTTAAAAATATGTATGTTTTTTATTGTTGACTAGAGGCCTAGTACACAAAATTTATACACAGGTAGGGTCCCTAGGCCTGGTCGGTTATCAGGGCCTATCTGTGGGGTGACTGGCAGGGTGATGGGGGGGGGGGCACTGGCACCTGCCTTATCTGGCTTGGGGCCTGCAGACTGGGGGCAAGTCCTGCTTTGATTTCCCCCCCTGTTGGTCAGTGTGCATTATAGTGACCAGACATTCCCCCGGTCATTCTGCCATTCAGTCAATTTACATATTATGCTTTTATTATATAGGATAATATTACAGGTGTCTCACATTTTCCCACCCTTTACCAGTCTTCTTCCATTCTCTACCTCTCCCATTACTTCACCACCTTATTGCCAATGTCCATGAGCTATGCATATCCTATATAATAAAAGAAAAACATGCAAATTGACCATCCCTCTGTTATGCTCAAGCCAAGCCCACCAGCCAAGCTCACCAGCCAATCAGGAGTGAGTATGCAAATTAACCTACTAAGGTGGTGTGAGCTGGAGCTAGCAGGAGGTTTGGATTGCCTCTGGCGATGGAGTAAGCCAAGTTTCCTGCCTGCCCTGGCAGCCCTGGGCTCCACTCAAAGCTACAAAGTTTCAATTATAGAGGATAAATAAATCCCAGAAAAAAAAGAAAAAAAAGAATAGGCTGGGATATTAGGTTGCCAGGTTGTGTGGCCAGCCTGAAATTGGCCATTAGTCCCTCACCTAGGTTGGCCAAGCACCCCAGCAGGACTTGCCCACCCAGAAGGGGCTGTGGGCAGCCTGAAACCAGCCCTCAGCCCCTCACCCAGGCTGGCCACACCCCCAGCTGAGGGTCCCAGCTGAGGGGCTTGGCCAGCCTGCAAACAGCCATCAATCCCTCAACTAGGCTGGCCAGCCATCCCAGTGGGGGCCCCCACCCTGATCCAGGGCAAACCAGCTAGCCCCAACCCATGTACCAGGCCTCTATCCTACCTAATGAAAAAGTAATAGGCAAATTGACCCTAACAGCAGAACAACTGGAAATGACTGGTCACTATGACACACACTGACCACCAGGGAGCAGATGCTCAATGCAGGAGTTGTCCCCTGGTGGTCCATGCACTCCCACAGGGGTAGCTCTGCTAAGCCACAAGCCAGGCTGCCAGCTGCCAGCACAGCAGTGGTGGTAGGAGCTTCCCCCACCTCCTTGGCAGTGCTAAGGATATCTGACTGCAGCTTAGGCCTGCTCCCTGCTGGCAAGTGGGCATCCCCTGAGGGCTCCTGGGTTGCCAGAGGGATGTCTGACTGCCAGCTTAGACCCAATTCCTCCAGGGAGTGGGCCTAAGCCAGCAGGTGGACATCCCCCAAGGGGTCCAGACTGCGAGAGGGCATAGGCCGGGCTGAAGGATCCCTCTGAGTGCACAAATTTTTGTGCACTGGGTCTCTAGTAAGTATATAAGTTCTTTGGCTTATCTCTTCTTGGTTTAAGAGTTTTATAAAGAAGAGATTAAGTGATAAATTCCTTTTTACAGCAAGATATAGGCTTTAAGGCATCAACACTAAACTATGTTCAAATTAGAGGTAGATTTTTAAAAATATTTATCTGTGGAATAGTTTATGAGCCTAGATTACCAAAAGAGGTATTTAACAAGTTTTAGACTCAAACAGATATGGGCTCTAAAATAAAAATATATCAGAAATTATTTTTTTGGAAACATGATAGCTCCATCTCATTTTGTGTAGTATTTCAATATAATACACATTTTTTGTGGAATCCTATATAATAAAATACTAATATGCAAATTGTCCCCTTAGGAGTTCAACCAACCTGGAGTTCAACTGCTTGCTATGACATGTACTGTGATCACCAGGGGGTGGCGCAGAACATGGTGGATATCGATGACGTGGCATTGGCAAGGGGCAATCAGTGCTAGGCATCCACAAGAAGGCTGCTCCCACCTGCGCAGCCTCTTTTGGGTGAGCTGAGCTGCAGCTACCAGGACTGGTATCACAGGGGCCAGTCGGGCTTGCCATGGGTTCATGCAGGAGCCAGTCTGCAAGGCCAGCCAGGAGAGAGCACACTGCCCACTCTTGGCTTCTGTGCAGTGCCGCTGGGTGGCCCAGAGGCCCACACTGTGCCCAAGCCTGCAGTGTCTGGCCGTTCTCACTGCATATCTGTGAAGGGACTCAGGCACCATGACTCAGGTGGAGGGGCACATGTGGAGGCCTGGGGGTCCAGGTGCTGCCCAGGGCTCAGAGATCAGCTGGGATCTGCCCTTCTATGCTTGCCAGGCCTAGGGACTGTACTCATGCATGAATTTCGTGCACTGGGCCTCTAGTATATATAGCATACAGCATATTTATCCATCCATTTATCCATTTCTTCATTAACTATGTGCGGCATCATGATAGATGTTGAGGACAGAATCATGAAAATTGACAAGATCTCTGCATGTATGGAATTTAAATTAGTGAGATGAAAATAGATAACAAACCAATATATAAGATGAGTATATTTTATGATAACACTTACAAAGCTAATAAATGTGATCTTGTAATACAGAGAAATAGAGTAGTTAGGTATATCTTCTCTCAGAACATGGCATTTGATTTGAGACTTAAGAAAGGAGGATGGACCATGAAAGGAAACAATAGAAAATGTTAGGAATTTGCAATGAATATAAAAATAATATAGTTATGTGAACTAAAGCATTTTTACATTTGCAATGCAATTTTTCATAGATTTTATCATTATTTTAACATCATTTATAAATCCAGATTTGATGGTTAGGGAATATGCTCTCATTTACCACTTTCTATACTGCACAATAATAACTATAATTTAAGTTTACTTTTGCCATGTATAATATCTAAAAATGTATAAACTTTTGCCCCATGCATACTTATTTATTGAGCCCCTATTATGTTCGAAGCATTATGCCATGAGCTGAGTATCAAAAGATAAGAAAAATAGATACATTGTCTCTCCTCATACAATAAATATTTTGACTAGGAATATGCATATTTAAACAAGTAACTGAATTAAAATGTGACAAGTGTTTTGAAAGAGGAATGGGGTATGAAATAAGTACACTATAGAAGCATCCAATCTAGGCCAGCAGATTTGGAAAGACTTCTTGGAGTAAAGTTGTTTATTCTAGAACAAAGAAAAACTCTGGAATTAAAATGTTTTATAAGGTAAATTTTCTCTTAGGCTAGTAAATAAGATATATTTTAATGGCCTGTGCAATCAATAGAGAGTTAATAATTATTGCAGACAGTCTGCTTGCTAAATTAAGACATTTAATTTATACGGTTTCAAAAACATGCATATAAATAATAATAAGTATATAAAGATTTGAACACATTAAAAATTCTCTTCTGTATTTTCAGGAAATCTTATTGCTATCAAGACCTAATCAATGAAGCTGCTAAAAATCTCCAGGAAGTCAATAAAAGTTTGATTTTTTTCTGCTTTGTAACTTTATATTATTAATAACTAATGACCTTAAGTTCTTTCATGCCACCCTTTTTCCTTAAATAGAAGTTTGATGAAGGACCTCCTTACCCCTTTTTAATTGTAAAGTGAAAAGTAATCCAAGAGAAAGCCCCTCATTATTTTTGTGAAACCTTATAGGGGAGTATAATATTAATAGTCATTCTATGTATTTAAAAGTACTGTCTGAGAAACTAAAAGTAAATTTTAGATATCATACTCCACAATACTAACTGTCAAGATTCTTAGTGATGAGATTCATATGTATCTCCAAATAATAAACAACATATCATATTTAAAAATCAAGACATTTGTGTTATAAGTTATAATACAAATAAAATTTATGAACTTTCATTATAATCTAATCTAATGAAAGAGAAATATGCAAATTGACCCTCACTCCATTACACCTAAGCCACACCCATGAGCCAATCAAAGTGACTATATGCAAATTAACCCAGCCAAGATGGCGGCCAGCAGCAACGGAGCTGGAATAAGCAGGAGGCTTGCCCCAGCTATGGAGGAAGCTAAGGTTCCTGTCTGCCTCGGCTGGCTGTGGCCTCTGCTCTAGGCAACAAAGTTTCAATTATAGAAGATAAACAAACCTCAGATACCTGCTTCCAGCCTTGGGCTCAAGGAAGTGCTGGGAGCCTGGGTTGTCAAAGACAACCCGACCTGGGCTCTGGTTAAAGCAACAAAGTTTCAACTTTAATAGTTAAATAAATTCCAGATACTAGTTTCCAGCCAGCCTCGCTGCAAACAGCCATCAGCCACTCACCCAGGCTGGCCAGGTATCCCAGGAGGGACTGCCTCTCTGAAAGGGATGTGGCAAGCCTGCAAACAGCCATCAGCCCCTCGCCCAGGCTGGCCAGGGTCCCTAGTGGGAACCCCACCCTGATCTGGGACACTCTTCAGGGCAAACCAGCTGGACCCCACCCATGCACCAGGCCTCTACCCTATATAATAGAAGGGTAACATGCAAATTGACCCTAACAGCAGAACTACTGGGAATAACTGGTCACTATGACACACACTGACCACGAGGGGGCAGACGCTCAATGCAGGAGCTGCCCCCTGGTGGTCAGTGTGCTCCCACAGGGGAACTCTACTCAGCCACAAGCCAGGCTGCCAGCTGCCAGCACAGCAGTGGTGGCAGGAGCCTCTCCTGCCTCCTCAGCAGAGCTAAGGATGTCTGACTGCAGCTTAGGCCTGCTCCCCACTGGCAAGTGGATATTCCCCAAGGGCCCCCGGGCTGCCAAAGGGATGTCTGGCTGCCAGCTTAGGCCTGATTGCTTAGGGAACAGGCCTAAGGCAACAGATGGACATCTCCTGAGGTGTCACAGATTGCTAGAGGGCACAGGCCATGCTGAGGGACATTCCTGAGTTCACAAATTTTTGTGCACCGGGCCTCTAGTTATACACATAAAAAGTTAAAGGTTTAATATCTAATGTATTGTCATTATTCATAGTGGTAAAAGGAATAAATGTGTTAAGAGTATTATAGATTATTTATCTTATTTTTCTAATACCTGGGCATTTGTGTAAGGACATTTTCCACTTATGCATTAAGCTGTTAACTTATCAATGTACTAGAAGCCAGCCTGCACTCTCTCCAATCTGGGACCACTCAGGTCTAAACCAGCAGTTGGACATTCCTCTCACAATCCAGGACTGCTGGCTCCTAACAGCTCACCTGTCTGCCTGCCTGATTGCCCCTAACCTCTTCTGCCTGCCAGCCTGATCACTCCCTAACCACTCCCCTGCCAGCCCGATAGATGCCCAACTGCTCCTATGCCACCCTGGTCACCCCCAACTGACCTCCCCTGCTGACCCTGTTGCCCCCAACTGCCCTCCCCTGCCAGCCTGATGGCCCACAACTGCCTTCCCCTGTTGGCCATCTTGTGGTAGCCATTTTTGACTACATGGGAGCGGCCATCTTGTGTGAGGGTGTGACAGTCAATTTGCATATTACCTCTTTATTATATAGTATGGCCTATGTTATTTCAGGTTCTTTTAAAAAGCTGCTTAAAAGGGTTAATAGTAGGGTGCCCATATGCTTTTTTCATATAATCTAGATGAGGGAGCATTATTGATTATTACATTGATGCAAATAAGGTGTAAATCAGGAATGTCTTCAGCAAACAGTACCTATGGTCACTCAAGTTGAGAGCCTCATTTTAGCCTTACATCCAGTAGGAATCTAAATTCAACAACTTCCTTCATGTTACCTATTCCTCCCCCCCTTTTTTTTTTTGGTCTGGATATGTATATATATAATCTATTTTTAATTATTTAATGTGTCTTTATAAATAACATTGAATAATTGTTGAAACTGTAAAACAAATCAATTGATGATAGATAGTGGTAAATCAAAGTAAATGTAAATAAAACAGATGTAGACTTAAGAGAAAACATGAGTTAAGGTAACAACCCCTGCTCTTAGGAAGCTTTAAGTATATTAGTTATGCTACTCAAAATTTAGCAAGCATTACTTTGGAGCTCTGTATAAATGCAAAATCTCAGGCCATGCAGTTAAAAAATCTGCATTTTAACAAGGTTACAAATAATATTTATATGTACATTGAAGTTTGAGATGTACTGCTTTAGAGGATGTTTCAGGTGTAGTTAGCATCAAAAACCCCACTGGAGCTTGGCTGGTATGGTTAAGTGGTTGAGTATTGACCTAGGTACCAGGAGGTCATAGTTTGATTCCATGTCAGGGCACATGTCTGGGTTACAGGATTGATCCACAGTGGGGGGCATGCAGGAGGCAGCCAATCAATGATTCTCTCTCATCATTGATGTTTCTACCTCTTTCTCCCTCTCCCCTTCCTTTCTAGATGCCCCACTGGAAGCTTTTCTACTTCCTACTGAACGTTCTTTTGTTTTCTTTTTGCTTATTTGCTTCCTACATGAGAAATCATCAGACTGATAAAGCTACAGAATTATTTCTGGGTTAGTCTCCTCATACAGTTTCTACCTCGACAACCACCAGAAGCAAAAATTTAATCATTTACTACTGGAAACAAGTGGTTCCACCATGCTGTGAGGTACCATGTGATGTGCTAAGCCAGAATCTCGAGGCACCTTGATTGCTTTGTGAAATTTTTTACACATCCCCTTCCTCTCAATATGTTGTGGCTTAATGCAGTCATAAATCAAATATCCATTTGACTATTACCAAAGAAACTATCCCCTACAACTTTATTTGTATATTTCTCTTCTGATACAAATTATTTTCCTAAAATAGATAGGCTTGCAAATCATAGTATTCCAGAAAATAATTTTAAAACATATTTAAACAGAGTTAAGGAGGTTACATGAGAATAGTTGACTGGTTTTTACCAGAGGCAATTGTGTTCTATAAATAAAACAGATTATGTATAAAATATACAGTATAATGCTTATATTGGTCAGGTTTTTCAATGATGTTGGTTGGGTTGTAAATCAAGAAAACAAAATAAGTTTTCTGAAAATGACAGACTTTTTTTCTCTATGTGTGCATATGATACAAAAATGTCACATTGGTTTATACTTTTACTCCTGTAAAATGTAAGGCATGCAATTGTATAGATGTTTTTTTCTCTCCTGGTAGTTAATAAATTTCTAGAGGGGAACAAAAGGATTGTATTTATCCTTCTCTCCTCTACTACCACCCAATAAACACCAAAAATATTTGATATTTGTTGAAAAATTAGAATGCTTGACACCTTAAAATTTTAAATTTATATATTCAAATATCTTTGTATGATTATAGAGACACACATATCTGTGTCTCTAAAATGGAGAACAAACCCTTCCATATACAGTTACTGTTAGAAGCTCTACTACAAGGTCTTAGTAATCAAGACAGTGTGATACTGGCATAAAATAGACATATAGATAAATGGAGCAGAAGAGAGAGCTCAGAAATAAATTCACATTTTTATAGTCAATTAATATTTGACAAAGGAGACAAACATATGCAATAGGGTAAAGATAGTCTATTCAGTAAGTGTTGTTGGAAAAATTGGACACATACATGCAAAAATTAGACTAGACCAACTTCTTACACCATACACAAGAATAAACCCAAAATGGATTAAATACTTAAAATGAAAAGAATAAAGACTTATAATTACTCGAAACCATAAAAACCCTGGAAGAAAACATAGGCATTAAAATCTAAGCCATTTCTTGTAGCAATATGTTTTCCTGATATATCATCCTCAGGAAAAGGAAACAAAAGAAAAGAAAAAAAAAACGGGACTACACCAAACTAAAATGTTTTTGCACAGCAAAGGAAACCATCAACAAAATGAAAATCTGCTGAATGGGAAATCATATATGCCAATAATACACCTGATTAGGGGTTAATATCCAAAATGTATTAAAAAAAAAAACTTATCTAACCCAACACCAAAAGAAACAAGCAATCTAATTAAAAAATGGGCAAAGGACCTGAATATACATCTCTGCATGTAGGATAGATAGATTGTCAATAGACATATGAAAAGATGCTCTATATTTCTGTGCACCTAAAACTGCTTTAAAAATAAAGTCCATTAGTATAAAAAATTAAGACCTAAATGGCTTATTTAAATACAGATTATTGGGCTCCTTCTCCAGAGTTCTTGATTTGATAGTTTTCAATAAGACTGTGAAAACTGTATTTCTAATAAGCTACCAAGTAATTCTGATGTTGCTGGCCCTGAGATCACACTATGAGATCCAATGGTTTAGACAAATTGGGTTAATTGAATTCATGTAAGCAGGGCCTCCAAATTAAGATAACATTATCAGAAGGAAAATTTGGCAACAGTCTGCAAAATAAATTTGAGAGGTTGGAGCATAATATTGGAAGCAGAAATTTTATGTAATTGTATGTTGGAATTTGAATTTCATTGGTGCAAAAATTCCTTTAGAAGAATTAAGTAGACAGAGAACTGATTTTATAAAGCTAAAAAAAGAAATCTCATCTTCTGACTTAATTAAGGCAGGTATTTGTCTATCCTTTATTAAATGTCATCAGAGATTCACTGTCCAAAAAAACCATTGTGGGGTTATTTTTCAAATATCACCTTAACTACTTTTTTCTTGAAGTCAAAGAGGAATATTCTATAGATGCAAAAGGAACATTGTTATTTAATTGCTTCATCTGTGTTAGCCCTTTTCTCCCCAACTTGACTGCCAAATCCTGCATGGCTGCTGATCTCCTTTTATTAACAAGGTAGTGCTTGAAATTTGAAACTAAACCTCTGCCTTTCTATGCTGCTTAATATCTCCAACTTGTTTTCTTTAAATACTTGTGATAATTGTGTTATCATTTTTTCATGATTTGGATTCTGCTCAGTTCCTGTAAATTTTCTACAACATGGATTTTAAAGTAAACCCCAGTGTCCAATAAAGGTCTTATTAGTAGTGCCCAGTGAGGGTTACAGATGCCCATTTAGGTTTATAATCAATTCAATTCAATTATCACTTATGTCTCATCTAAGTGATTCATTTTAACTCATTTTCTAATGATTAAAACCTGGTCTAGATTCACCTGAGGTCTATAGACATAAGATTACTATTGATGCTCAATAGTTCTCTCCTAGGGGAAAGTACACCACTACATATGTAAATACATTACTCTGGAGGTAATCTAATATTTCTTAGTTTTCTCGTGTATTATCATTTTCAATATACTTTTTTATTTCTTTATTGGTTAAGTTATTACATATGTGTAATTGTCCCCACATTACCCTCCCCATCTCCCCACTTATGCTCCCACCCCCTGTTGTATGTGTCAATATACTTTTATAGAAATTACCTCATTTGGCAATTTCAATTATCTGCATAGTAATCAAGAATGGGTGATCTTATTTTTATCATGTAAGAGAAACTAAACAGCCACAAGACTCATTGTTTACCCAATTTCATAAAACCCACCAAAATACATTGTTTACCCAATTTCATAAAACCCACCAAAATGCATCAAATTAAAATTTCAACCAATGTAAGACAAGATCAAGGAAGTTGGATTTGCTGGACTTGTTGCATATGTCACTTTAGCCTCTAGAGTTGTTTTGTTTCAAGTATTCATGAGCCTTGAGCTGGCCATAGAGGAAAACAATGGAGATTTATCTTAATTTTCATATTTTCCAAAGATATGAACTCATACCAACTAATCCCATTCATCTTTTGAGATGCAGCCTGGATGTTTTAAGCTCTGATCTTCCTTCCACATCAAAGTACTAGTAAAATTAGTACAATGTGTAGGCATCTAGAAAATCAGGCATGCTCCATGATAAAAGTTGCTTGGGTAGAAACATATATTCCAAAAACCTCTATATGTCACTAGTACATCTAATCTAATAAAAGAGTAATATGCAAATTAGGCATCACTCTGCTACATCTAAGCCATGCCCACCAGCCAATCAGAGCGACTATATGAAAATTAACCCAACCAAGATGGAGGCCAGCAGCCACAGAGCTACAGCAAACAGGAGGCTTGCTTGCCCCAGCTATGGAGGAAGCCAAAATTTCCACCTGCCTAGGCCGGCTATGGCTTCCGCTCAAGGCAACAAAGTTTTAATTATAGAAGATAAATAAATCCCAGATACCTGCTTCCAGACAGCCTTGCTGGGGGCTGTGGTCAGCCTGCAAACTGCCATCAGGCCCTCGCTCAGACTGGCCAGGCACCCCACCAGGACCCCCCAACCTGAAGGGGTTGTGGCCAGCCTGCAAACAGCCATCAACCCTTCACCAGGCTGGCCAGGAACTCCAGGAGAGGACACCCACCCTGAAGAAGCTGTGGCCAGACTGCAAACAGCCATCAGCCCCTCACCCAGGCTAGCCAGGCATCCCAGTGGGACCCCGCCATGATCTCGGACACCCTTTAGGGCAAACCAGCTGGCCCCCACCCATGTACCAGGCCTCTAATCTATATAATAAATGGGTAATAGGCAAATTGACCCTAACAGCAGAACCACTGGGAATGACTGGTCACTATGACACACACTGACCACCAGGGGCAGATGCTCAATGCAGGAGCTTCCCTCTGGTGGTCAGTGTGTTCCCACAGAGTAGAGCTCTGCTCAGCCACAAGCCAGGCTGCCAGCTGCCAGCACAGTGGTGGTGGGGGGAGCCTCTCTGGCCTCCTCAGCAGCACTTACGATGTCTGACTGCAACTTAGGCCTGCTCCTCACTAGCAAGTAGACATCCCCTGAGGGCTCCTGGGCTTCCAGAAGGAGGTTTGACTACCAGCTACCCTGGGAGTGGGCCTAAGCCAGCAGATGGACATCCCTGAAGGGTCCCAGACTGTGAGAGGGCACAGGCCAGGCTGATGGACCCCCTGAGTGCACAGATTTTTGTGCACCGAGCCTCTAGTTTATATTATAAAAAAAAATCCATGTGCTGATGATAGCAAAGTAGCTGATTCTAAAGTTCCCACTTACATAAGTTATTTTGGGCCAGGGGAGATCTGACAACTAGACAAAGAGTGAGATCATAAGGTGATGGTCTTGGGGTTGTAAACAAAACACAATGTGAGAAGTTTGCATGCTTAGCAATTTTTTAAGTCCAGTGGACTTTTCTCTAATCTGGTAGACATCTAAATGAATTAAATGTTATATGTTTCACAAGCACTCATCCTTTCTACCTAGCAGGCATTGCTGCGTGGACAGTATCATGCCAACTATATATCAGAGACAAATCCTGAACAGACATTTTGCCACATTTATTACCTACACAGGGATCACATTAGGCTATATCATCGTCATCTCTCACCTAGACTACTGTAGGAATTATAAGTGGGTTCTCTTTTTTCTCTCTCCAGCTCTTAGTTAGCCCCTTTTAACATTTAAATTATGACATAGCACTCCTCCACTTTAAACTCTCTAGTGACTTCTCTTCTCATTGAGCATAAAAATTTAAAAGTCTTTGACTTGGCTTAAAAGTTCATATATGAGTCAATATCGTGTAACCTATCTGAAGTTACTTTCTACTTCTTTATTCATATATCACTCAAGTTAAGCCACAGTAGCCTAGTTGTGGCCTTCACAAAACTTGCTAACAATAGGCTTGCCTCAGGGTGCCTACACTGCCTGTTCACTGTACCTGTAATATCCTTACCTCAGATAATTACATAACTAACATTCTCACTTATTAAATTACTACCTCTGTTTAATAATTTATCAGAGGCCATTTGTGACTACATTCTATGAAATAACCTCTTTTAACGTTTAACTCACCTCTGGGAGTCTCCATTATACTATCTTGCTTTATTTTGCTTCATCTTCAACATTTACCACCATTTGATATATTGCATTTTTATATAATTTTATTAGCTTTTTAATTTGTTTTCCTGTGTAAACTATAAGTTATATGAGAATCAGAATTTTGGCATTTTCTTTATCATTATATTCTTATGGCCAAGAAAAGGCACAACACATAGAATTGTTTGTTAAGAATATAAATATATATAAAAGGAACAAATAATGGGAGAGGCAAAGCTTCCTGGTGCTGGAAACTGATTGTTTTCACCAATCTTGGTTGCTCTGAAAGGTCAGAGCTTTGCATCCATTAAGTTGAAACATTGTTAGTTAAAGCAAACCCCCACCTGTTACTTAATGTAAATTCTTGCTGCCTGTTTGTTGTCTGAATTTCCTGCCTAAGGATATGGTTGTTTTCTCAGAGACTCAATAAAAGGCTGGTGAGGCCCAGGCACCAGTGAGAAGTCTATCCTGCTAGAGGAAGGCTCTACGCCTGGTCCCCCAGTTTCCAAATTAATTCTCTTCTACTCTCTCTTCATTTTGTGTGCAGCCTCCTTCAGAACTCGAACCCTGAACAGGAACCCTGAACCACGCTGGACATGCAAGGGGCTCCCTCATCCTGGAGTGAAGGTGTTTAGGTTATCTGTTGCTAACTTACACAAAAACTTGATGTATTACAGCCACAATCATTTTACAATCTCACAAATTTGTGTGTCAGAAATTCAAATAAAGCCAATGTGTTTTCAGAATTCTCTCATAGTGTTTAGCTGACAGATGGCCTAATCTACTGAGATGGCCTCACATAGATGTTTGTTACCTTGACAGAGGTAGCTAGAATGCTGGGCTTAGTCTATTTTGTCAACTGGAATACTTAGACATGTGTTATCTGACAGGACAATCAGAGTATTCAAACCTCATACCTGGGTGGCTGCAGGCTCCAAGAGCAAGTGCTCCAGAAAACAAGAATTAAGCTACATGGCCTTTTACAAGTTAGCCTCAGAAGTCATACACCATTATTTCCACCATATATATTGATTGAACATTCACAAGCTTATCTTGATTGAAGAGAAGGGTACATACATCCCTCCTTTCAATGAACAGGATATCAATTTGTGGCCATGTTTTATTTTGTTATTGAGATATAACTAATATATTATATTAATTTTAGGGGTACAACATAATACTTTGATATTTGTATATATTACAAAATGATAACCACAATAAGTCTTATTAATATCTACCACCATACTTTTTTTCTTCTAATGAGGACTTTTAAGATTTGTTCACAACTTTTAAATATATAATACAATATTTTAACTATAGTCACCAATGTTGTACATTACATCCCCATGACTTCTTTATTTTATAACTGGAAGTTTGTAAATTTGACAACTGTCACACATATTTACTCACAACACCCCCCACCCCTAGCAACAGCCAATATGTTCTCTGTATCTGTGAGCTCATTTTTTTCATTGCACATAAAATTGAGATTGTATATATTTGTCTTTCTTTGTCTGATTTATATCACTTAGAATAATTCCCTCAGGGTCTATCCAACTTATTGCAAATGGTAAGATTTCTGTATTCTTTATGGGTGAATAATATTCCAGTGTGTGTGTGTGTATCCTTTCCTTTATTCATTTATCCATTAATTAACACACAGGTTGTTTCCACGTCTTGGCTATTGTAAGCAATGCTGCAGTGAACATGAGGGTGCATATTTTTTTGAGTTAGTGTTCTCATTTTTCTATAAAGACCCAGAAGTGAGATTTCTAGGTCATATGGTAGTTTTATTTTTAATTTTTTGAAGAGCCATCACATTGTTTTCCTTAGTGGTTACACCAATTTATAATCCCACCAACAGTGCACAAAGGCTCCCTTTTTCCCACATCCTTGCCAACACTTTTTATCTTTTGTCTTTTTTTTATAATAGCCACTAGAGGCCCAGTGCATGAAATTCCTGAATGGGTGGGTTCCCCTCAGCCCATCCTGCACCCTCTCCAATCTGGGACCCCCCAGGAGGATTGGGACTAAACCGGCAGTCAGACATTCCTCTCACAATCCGGGACCACTGGTTCCTAACTGCTCACCTGCCTGCCTGCCTGATTGCCCCCAACTGCTCTCCTCCTCCACCAGCTTGGTCACCCTAACTGCCTGCCCTGCCAGCCTAGTCACCCACAACTGACCCCCCT
>PVJC01020955.1:0-28685 GCA_004026665.1 Murina feae
ACACAGGAGGACTGCTCCGAGCCTCAGATGCAGCTGGGGGCAGGTCTCCAGTGGTAACACACACACAAAAGGCGCCTGGCAGACTGGGGCCATCATAGGACATCCACTGAGGGGTCCCAGACTGTGAGAGGGCACAGGCCGGGCTGAGGGACTCCCTCCACCCCGAGTGCACAAATTTTTGTGCACCGGGCCCCTAGTTAAAAATAATAAAGCAAAGGCATATGTGACAGAGGAACACAGTAAATGGAGAGACACCATATTTATAAGGATAGACTCAGTATCATGAAGATGCTTATTTTCTTTAAAATTGCTCTATGGATTCAATGCAACGTCAATTTAAAATACCTACAGGGTCTTTGCTTTTTAACTTGTCAGTCTGATTCTAAAATTTATGTGGAAAAACAAAGGGCCAAAAATAACCGAGACATTCCTACAAAGACGGACAGGCTATGGAGACTTGCCTTCTAGAGTAGCAAGCATCATTTTGCAGAGCAGTAAACCAAAGTGTGGGATTGGTGGAAAGATGAACAAATGGGCCAATAAAAAGAATAGGAGCTGAAAAGCAGACTCACACATGTAGATGAGAGGGAAGAGTGAGATATTAAAAAAGGAAGCCAAAACTCTCTCAGGATATGACTGGGCTACAATGTGTATGTGAAATTAAGATGGACATTTGTCTGACACTGCACACAAAAGGCAATTCCAGATTTATTATTTACATGTAAAAGGCAAAAATTTACAACTTATAGGAAAAGCATATGAGAATTTCTTCAAGAATATCATACAAAGAAGAAATTCTTAAGTTTTAAAGCAGAAGATAAAAATTGATAACTTTCACCACAATAAATAATATATTTATCAAAAAAACCTAATAAGCATGAAAAGACATGCTGCAAACAGGGACATTGTGCAACACATATAATTGATATATTTGATATAAATATAAATAAATCTATAATATACACAGAAATATTTTAAAATAATTTAAAAAATTATGGAAGCATTTATGTTTGACCTGATGTCATGGAGACTTACCAAAAATACAAAGAAATTATATTCACTTTAGACAATTGATTTAATAATCCATATTAAAAAATAAAGTTAAGAAAATGTAAAAAACTGAATTACGATAAAAAAAGTCTTATCTATAACTACGAAAGGGTAATATGCTAATTAGACCAGACATCCTTCCGGACATCCTTCTCGAGGAAGCCAGGGCCGGAGGGGAGCCAGCGCATGTCCCAGGTGCCTATGAGTGGCCTGAGGGAAGCAGCCTGGGTCCTAAGTGCCTGCCTACAGCCAGAGAAGGGAAGCCTGGGTCCTGGGTGCCGGAGGGAAGCCAGTGCCGGAGGGAAGCCAGTGCCAGCAGCCAGGGGAAGGAAGGCCTACTCTTGCCCACATTTTCATGCATCGGGCTTCTAGGACATCAATAAAACAAAACTTATTTAAAACCTTTGCTTCTCTTTTCCTTGAGTAGCATCTTTATCCCCCCTTTTCTGAACAGTTTTATACTGATAGGATATATTAATATCTTGACTCTTCTTTTAAAATAACTTTGCTTTGGGTATCTATATACTTATTCTTGTGTACAATAAATTCATTAATTGCAAAAACCAATAGCAAAGTATGATAAAAACAATAAACAAAAATGAAAACTATAAAATAATAGGAGCATATATAAAAATATTCAGTCACACACATATATATATGTATATGACTTGAATATTATATATATATATATATATATATATATATATATATATATATACTTATAAGGTCATAAAGGGCATTTTAAATAAGTGGAAATTTAGCCCATATTTCTGAATGCTTCTGAATATAAAGACACAAAACTGCCCCTGAACAATTTGTAAGTTTAATATAATGAAATAAAAACTGCAACAGGGTTTATAAAAACGTGACAACTTATGCTAATATCATCTGAAAAGACACTAGTCATCAATAAATGAAACAAATTTCAAAATGAGGCACAGAAGTTTTGCCTTCTTTCAAAATACAAAGATTAGTTTTGCCTAATTCAATCTTGTCAATTATATCTTTCACATTCTTTACATTCTCGTTTATTTTGGTTGATTTGATATGCCAAAAGCTTAGAGAGGAGCATTAAAAATCTTTGTCTGCATTTGGGCTTCTGTCGGTTCTTCCTTTTATAGATCACAGATTGTGCTTTATATACCTTGACTCTGGTACTAAGCACATAAAGATTCAGGAATTATGCTTTCATTATGAATTTGTGTGTATGTCCCATTTAACGCACCCTTGCTTTGCTGGGATAAAAATTAATACATTATATTTTATGGATTTTTATTTTAGATTTTCTAGTCCAGACTTGTCAACTTGGCATTTCTTTTTCTGGTGTTTTTTTTTAAATTTAATTTTTCAAGTTTGAATAGATTGGAACAGTTTTTATTCTTCAATGCATGTCTCCAGTGTCTTCAGCAGTAGGTCTCCAGTTTAGTGCTACTTACTTGTAATATTTGTCTTTTTACTGACCTGAGTTCACAACTGAAAAACGTTTAAAGATCACTATTTTACACAGGGGGTAAACTTTTAGAAACACATCCTGGTAATAACAATAATAATAATAATACTGCATTAAATACGCATTACCAAATAGGACTGGGAAAAGTTCATATTTCTTCCTATTTAAAAAATAGTGTTCTTGAGATATAATTGACACACCATGGACTTCATTTGCCTTAATATTTTTCAGTATATTCACAGGTATATGCACCCACACTGATATCAATTTTACAATTGTTTTATCATTTCAAAAAAGAATTCTATGCCATTTCTCTCACCACCCTGTCTTCCACTTCCTCCTTTGAGTGGTAAGCAACCACTAATCTCCTTTCTGTCATATATAGCTCCCTATTTTGGACAGTTCATAGGACTAGATTCACATAAAATATGGATTTTTGTGACTGTCTTTTTCATTTGGCCTAATGATTTCAAAGTTCATCCAGGTTGTAGCATGTATCCATTAGAATTTCATTCAGGCAAGAGGCAAAATGAAAGGAAGGGCACCAGCTCCCCATTGCTCTACGTTCCCCACGGAAGAGTCACAGAGAGCTGGCGGGGGAATCCCCTCACTAACTAGGAGCCCCCAACCTACGGCCCCTTCCTCCTTACGGAAATGCCAAGGCAGCAGTCCATACTGAGGGGTCTCATGGAGACCTCTGGGAAACGCCTCAGCGCAGGTGCTGGTAAAGAGACCTCTCTGGCTGGAGGCACCTGGGCTATGAGCATGGCCTGCCTGGTCCAGGGGTGGGATTGAGGCAGAGGCCTGCCAAGTGTGATGCACTGGCTCTGCTCTAGGTGTGGTGTGAGGCCTGGCATTTGCCTGCTGTTGGGCTTGAAAGAGCACATACAGAATTGGGGCCTGGAGCTGGACTCCTCAATAGCAACTGTTTCTTTGTCTTCGTTTCCTTAATTCCGCTGCTAGGAATGAGGCTCTAGCTGCCATCCCAGATGATGAGGATGAAAGCTCGGGACTAAAGATGGCAGAAAGCCGAACCAGAAGGGTCCCGCGTGTCGGGGCTTTGTGGAACAGAGCCACCATCCCAGTCCCGGACTGCTGCCTTCGGTCTGTCCTATGTGACCAAAACACACAAAGTTCTACAAAGTTCTAACTTGCTTAAAGCACAGTTTTGTTTTTTCTAATTGTTATTGAACCTGGTCCTAATGAATACAATAAATTTGAATGCATGGTCTTTGAAAAGTGGGTATATTAACTTTGAACCACTAATTGGACACATGTCCCTGGGCTTTGTGGCTGGGGGTGACAGCCCTGTGTATGGGAAACATTTTATATACCTGGAAAGAGTCATTCAACTTATGCTGCCCCCCGACCCCCCACTTTTCTCTCTCTCACCCAGTTGGAGTACAGAGGAGCATGCCCACCACTGGCTGTCTTGTGAGTTAACATTTTCTTTTTTTAATATATTTTATTGATTTTTTTTTACAGAGAGAGAGAGGGAGAGAGAGCGAGAGAAACATTGATGGAGAGAAACATCTATCAGCTGCCTCCTGCACACCCCCTTGCTGAGGATGTGCCCACAACCAAGGTATATGCCCTTGCCCGGAATTGAACCTGGGGCCCTTCAGTCCACAGGCCGACGCTCTATCCACTGAGTCAAACCAGTTAGGGCGAGTTAACATTTTCTTTAACTCGCAGTTTTATTTCACAGTTTCCCATTAGTCTTCTTATAGAAAAGGTGTTCTTTCCCTGCCTATCCCAATTTGGTGTTACAGGTTTCCTGTGTCCAGATACCACTTTCTGCAACAGTTTTCATTCTCCCTGCACCCATTTTGAATTTCTACCAAAATCCTCTCTAAATTTCACCAGCTTTCTATGAGTTATGCTGGAGGGACCATTTTTTCTTCTATTGACAGCTGTTTCTGGTTAAGAAAATTCATCCTGGAAGTGAATTGATTGTGCTATAAGCTTTTTGGCAGGGCATGTGCCAATTCTGCCTTAGATGCTTCCAACGAATTCTCTGTTCTGACAGTATTTCTTTTTTCTCCGTCAGAAGAGGAGACGCTGCGGGCTCTCAGCTCGTCTCCTGCAATGCCTGTTCGTAAGGGAGACACGCTCTACTACCAAGCGACCCTCATGGATGCCCAGACAGAACCTGCTGCCTTAATGACTCTTATTTGAGAAATCAGTAGTACCAGGCCTGGGCTTGGGTGGTAGATATTAGGGGTAGGCCAAGTAGTTGCAATTCAACTGTCCACCTTTGTTGTTTGCCCCAACCTGTCTATTTAATAACCAGGGATCAGTTGATTGGTGTTATTTTCCTATCTTAGGAAAACAGGTCTGATCCTTTTCCTGTTTGTAAACAGCTCCTGGGTGATTCAGATTACAGTCTGGTTGCCCCCTTCAATTGCTGAGTTTCAAGAGCAGGGCTTTCATTAAAAGGACTTTTTTTTTTTTTATGGGGAAAAACAACCATTGAAGAAAAAAGTTAAAGCAATGCTCATAAAATTAGTGATAGGGGCTTTTTCTAGCAAATTTTTGAGACATTGTTGCTATTTATATCTTTAGAATTTGTTAGCAGACAGTAAAAATTTTATGCAAAAATTCCTATGAAACTGCTATGAGTGAGACACTGTACTAAATTCTGTCAGAATATTACAGCTCACTACAAGTTCAAGGTCCTCCCATGGAGACAGACAAGAAATAAGTAAGTCAGTAAAATGTGATAAGCTCTAAAAGACTCATTCAAGGTTGCTGGGGGTGGGAAGTGAAGGTCAGACATGGCTTCATAAAAAAAGTTGTTCCTTCAACGTATTAACTGAAGATATTAATGTAAAGTCTATTTTCTCAAGTCTTCATTTTGTTTGTTAACAACAATAAATATTCTCATGTGCAGCAAATTGAACTGTTCTGTACTATAAGTCAGGATCATTTTAGGCATTTTTAGATTTATTTGATAATGAAACTGTACAATCAAAAGCCAATAAAGTATAGCTTTTTGGAGAGGAAGAAAGAGTTGTTAGTTATTTAATTTTAATTAAGTATTCTATTTCTAGAATAACCTAAATGAAATTTTGAACTCATAAGGACAAAACTTCTATTACTATTCGTTCACAGGTGGCAAGGCTGAGGATCTGGATTATAGGTAAAGTTACCATGCGATTTAATGTTCAAGCCAGAACTCTTTGAAGAGTGAAAGGGGACACTGCTAAAAGTAATGATGATTGGATAACAGCATTTATAGATTCGATGCACTCCCCATTGAAATACCAAGAGCAGAGTTCACAGACCTAGAACGAACTCTCCAAAAATTCATCTGGAATTAAAAAAAAATAAAAAAAAGACCCCAAATGGCTGTATACTTTTATATTTTGGAGATTTTGAGTTATTGTTGTATCTTAAGAATTTTACACCATTAGCTTTCGCTGTAATTTTGCTAGAACTCTTTTGTCTGAGGGAAGAACTTTCCTCCCAGGAGAAAAGGTCTTGCCTAACATGGCGGTGGTGCTGGCAGACTTACTTGAGCACTTGCCATTATGTTCAGAGCAGCAGGAGCAAAGTGATGGAAGGGAGGAGACAGATGCACATCTACTGAAGGCTTACCAAGTGTCCGGGACTTTACACTGGTAGGACACAAACCCCTTAGTCTAAAACACAGGATGGCACAAGAAACATTGTATTTCAGGATTTTCTTTAAATCAATTAAAATTAGACTCCCAGCCAGCCCTCCATGCTACCTTCTTGGTAGAGAAATGTGTTCTTAGTCATTACCATGGTTATCCTGTATCACAAAAAAACATCTCTAGCCCTCTGTCTTCAGGCTACATTGGTTACTGTTGAGACCTCCAATTCCTGCAGCTCTGGGCATTTGACAGTATATTTAGGACTCAGGAATATTTGGATAGGCTGACAGCCCTTCTATCTTTTGTACAGCTTTCCTTCAAGCACCCTCTGATGTCTTACTTAAGGCACTGCCTCAGAGAAGCTCATGATTTCTCTTTCACCTTTCAGCCTCCAGTTCCCTCTTTGCCTTTCATGCTCCTCTCACTATCCTCTCTTCAGCAATAAAGAAGGACAGGAGTGTATGGACTGAGACAAAGAGTTCTCCTTCATGAAACAAAAAGACCGTAAGCTAAGGAAATCCACATACTGGATTGTGTATGTGTGTGGGGGAGGAGATGCAGAGAGAAAATACCAATTAACATCTCAAAAATCAACCTGCCATGTATTTGTGATTTTATGTAATCACACCTCCATGAACCTGTAGATTAGAGGGGTTAAGTAACCTCCAGAGGCCACAAGACTTCTTAGTAGACTTGGCCTTGGATTTGTCTACCTTCAGACAGCTGGCTGTTTCCACTAGGCTATACTGTCTTCTCAGTAATTCTTTGGTCTATTGCTAAAGCAGCCTGGCTTCCCAAGAGAAATTTCCTTGTTCTGTGTTTGAATAATCATAGCTCCTAGTAGCTTAGGCTGTCAACAGCAAAGATTTCATGTTCCTCTACATCCAGATAGAAACCTGGTCTCAGGGGTAATTGCTGGCAGAAGACGCTGGCTTGTGTGGCCATGGATTAGACCAGGAGGGAGATACTCCAATTCTAATATGAAATTCATCAGCTGTTGAGTGTCTCCAAATTTTCCTGTAATAGTCTCATTAGGGATCTGGAATCTGTCTTTAAATAGCAGAATCATTCACCACCGGCTTTTTGAGGGATTAGAGACTACATAGAATAGGAATGGTAGCCAAGTGAGGTTACATTCTTAATTTAAGGAAAAAAGAAGCAACTGAGCCCTGGTTCTATTTTTCTAAGATAAGGGGAACTATAAAATTGTATTTGTGCCCACCCACTGTGGCTCAGTGGGAGAGCATAGACCCATAAACCAGGAGGTCACCATTTAATTCCATGTCAGGGCATATGCTCTGGTTTGGGGTTCAATCCCCAGTAGGGGCTTACAAGAGGCAGTTGATTGATGATTCTCTCTCATTATTGATGTTTCTCTCTCTCTACATTCCTCTCTCTGAAATCAATAAAAATATATTTTAAAAAGAATGGTATTTATAATGAATAAAGTAAAATAATACACAAAATAGAAACAGACTCATAATATGGAGATGGAGAAGAATTGGGGGACTGGGTGAAAAAAGCTGATGGAGATAAACAAAGAAAAACAACAACAGCAACTCATAGACACAAACAACAGTAAGGTGATTATGAGAGGAAAAGAGGAGAGGGAAGAGATATAAGAGAGGAAAAGGGGGATAAACAGTGATGGAAGGAGACTTGGCTTGAGATGGTGAACACAATACAAAATACAGATAATACATCATTGTATACGTGAAACCAATATAATTTTATTAACCAATGTCACCCCAATACAGTCAATAAAAATTTTTTAAAAAAGAATTGGGTTTGTTTACAAATAAATTGCTCCAGGTTGAATATATATATTAGGGGCCTGGTGCATGAAATTCATGCACGGGGGGAGATTGGGGGTCCCTCAGCCCAGCCTGCCCCCTCTCACAGTCTGGAACCCCTCAGTGGATGTCCTATGATGGCCCCAGTCTGCCAGGCACCTTTTGTGTGTGTGTGTGTATGTGTGTGTGTCACCACTGGGGACCTGCCCCCAGCCCCACCTGAGGCTTAGAGCAGTCCTCCTGTGTGTGTCTACCTGCTGGGGGCCTGCCCCCAGGCACACTGTTGAGGCTTGGAGTAGGCACCCCCTCTATGTTGATCTCTCAGACTCTTGCCTTCCCCTGCATGTTGTTCTCTTTTTTGAGTTGTGGCCAGGGTTGGGTGCTGCCTGCCTCCCAAGCTTGCCTACTGCCCATCTTCCTCCAGCCACCAGAAAGCAGGGAAAACCCCACCTTGTGGTCAGGCCAGCCTTTTCCTGCTCCCTGATCCCCTGAAGGGACCTGGGGAGCTGCCAAGCAGGCCCCCAGCCCCCAAGAGCTTGCTTTCCTGCTCCCCAGTGCCCCCTAAAGGGCCTGGGGAGCCACCAAGCAGGCCGCCGACTTTTTTCCATTCACCAGTCCCCTGTTGCCTTCCTTTCTCACTCCCCGGTGCCACCAAGGGGTCTGGGGAGCCTCCAAGCAGGCTAAGACCCCCCCACTGCCTCTTTCCCGCTCCTCGGTGCCCTGCAAAGGGCCAGGGCAGCCGCCAAGCAGGCCGCTGACCCCCTGCCACCTCTTACCTGCTCCCCGGTGCCCCTCAAAGGGCCTGAGGAGCCGCCAAGCAGGCCCCCGACCCCTACCGCCTCTTTCCCACTCCCCGGTGCCCCACAAAGGGCCTGGGGAGCCACCAAGCAGGCCGCCAACCCTGCCGCCTCTTTCTCACTCACTGATCCTGGGTCCTGTGCTGTTCCACCCTGCAGCCGCTCTGTGCACTCGGAAGGTCCCTCAGCCCGGCCTGTGCCCTCTCACAGTGTGGGACCCCTCTGGGGATATCCACCTGCTGGCATGCCTGACCAGCCTGGGTGAGGCACTGATGGCTGTCTCCAGGCTGGCCAAGCCCCCCAGGAATGTCCCTCACCACATTGGGTTGTGACCAGCGTGGGTGACGGGTTGATTGGTGCTTTCAGGCTTTAAGGCTGCCCACAGCTCCCATTGACCCAAGGTCCCAGCAAGGCTGGCTGGAATCAGGTTTCTGGGGTTTATTTATCTTCTATAATTGAAACACTGTTGCTTTGAGCCGAGGCCTAGGTAGGTAAGGAAGCCTCCTGTTTGTTTCAGCTCTGTGGCTTCTATAATTGAAACATTGTTGCCTTGAGCAGAGGCTCAGCCAGCCTAGGCAGGCAGTTGCAATGGAAGCCTGCTGTTTACTCTAGCTCCATGGCTGCTGGCCGCCATCTTGGCTGGGTTAATTTGCATACAGCCGCTCTGATTGGCTGGTGAGTATGGCTTGGTTGGTGGGCGTGGATTAAGCTTTCTGGAGAGATGGTTAATTTGCATATCACTCTTTTATTAGAATATATATATATATATATACACACACATACACACACACATACACACACATTAAGGATCTTTGCTCAATGTTTGTATTAACATAATGATTTACAGCAATGTAAAAATGCATTTAAATTACATTTTCCATATATTCCTGAAAGAGGGTGCCATACACACTAAGGCATGAAAGTAAAAGAATAAGTAAAATATTCAGAGGCTGTTTTGTCTAGTGTGGTTCTAGCTAAGGGGTTGTAGATGTGGAGGTATGATTGGAAAAGCAGATTGAAGTCAGATTCCGCAGGACTATAAATTTTATTCCATGAATAGTGGAAAGCCATTGATGGATTCAAAATGGGAGATGACATGTGAGTTTTGTATTTTACAAAAAAGTGTAACAAATAAAATCTCTTTAGTGAAAATATATAGGTAGGATAGAACAGAAAACTGAAACTAGGGAAACTAGTTAGGAGAAGGGGCAGTAATCCAGGTGAGAGAGAAAAAAGAGTGTATTAGGTAGTTAGTGCTCACCTTATATTCCACATGTCTCAATATTTTCCCTCTCTTATAGTTTCATTAGGTTATGTGAGATTATGTGATTAATTCTGGTCAATGGTCTGCCACTTCTACTTTTACTTCTCACATGTTACTTTCTACATAAGGCACAAGGTTGTCCGCCTTTTCTCTCTTCTCTTTTATCAGAGATTACAGAGTATTTATTGAGATGGCAGAGTCAAGCATGAAAGCAGAATGAATCCTGAATGACCACATGGAGGAAAACCACTTCAGAGATCACTGTACCAGATTTGAATTAGTCCATACCAATACTAGTAACACTGTTATTTTAAGGCATTAAGCTTTTTAAATTTGTTTTTTTCTGACTGGCTTATTTCATAATGTCCTCTGGGTCCATCCATGCCATCACAAAAGGTAAAATTTTCTTACTTTTTACCACAGAGTAGTATTCCACTGTGTAAATGTACCACAGCTTTTTTATCCACTCACCTACTGATGGACACTTGGGCTGCTTTCAAATCGTGGCTATTGTAAATAACACTGCACTAAACACCAGGGTGCATATATTCTTTAGAATTAGTGTTTCAGGTTTCTTCTGGTAAATTACAAGAAGTGGAAGCAATGGGTCATAAGGCAGTTCCATTTTTAACTTTTTGAGGTTACCTCATATTGCTTTCCACATTGGCTGCACCAACCTGCATTCCCATCAGCAGTGCACAAAGGTTCCCTTTTCTCCACATCCTCCCCAATACTTGTTTGTTGATTTGTTGATGATGCTATTCTGACAGGTGTGAGATGATATCTCATTGTGGTTTTAATTTTCATTTCTCTGATGACTAGTGATGTTAAGCATCTTCTCATCGGTCTATTAACCATCTGTATCTCCTCTTTGGAGAAGTGTCTGTTCAGGTCTTTTGCCCATTTTTAAATTAGAATCTTTGGTGTTTTATTTTATTTTTATTTTATTTTTTTTGGTGTTGACTTTTATAAGTTCTTTATAAATTTTAGATATTAGCCCCTTATCATGTGTATCAATGATGAATATGTTCTCACATTCAGTGGGTTCACTCATATGTGGAACTTAATGAACAAACTGAACAAACAAGCAAATAAAGACAGACTCATAGATAAAGAGCAGGCAGACAGCTCTAGCGTGTGTGTGTGTGTGTGTGTGTGTGTGTGTGTGTGTGTGTGTAGGGGTGAGGGGAGGGAGGAAGGGAGGTTGAGAAGGGGTGGAAGGATTGAGTAAAAAAGGAAAGAAGACAGAGAGCACTCATGGATATGGACAACAGTGTGGTGATTGTGGGGGGAATGGAGTGTGAATGTGGAAGAGGGTATGGAGGAGATAAATGGTGACGGGAAAATAAAAAATAAAATAATAAGGTTTCTAAGTTTCATAGCTACAGCAGCTAGGGTTAATTATCCTGATGAATATAAAAGACTCAAGACATAACAGCAGGGTTTGAAAAAAGAAAAAAAAAAGAGATGAAAACTACAGGAGATCAAGACTGGTGTTAGGAGTAAGAAATAGGGAAAAGAGAATGATGACCCTGGACTTTTAGCTTGAGAGGATGGTAGTGCCTTTACTGAGACAGATGTATATAGGGGGGTTGGAATAGGTGTTGAGTTTAAAGTGTCTAAAGAACATTCAAGAAGAGGTTTCCAGCTGGCAGAAGAGGATGTGTCTGGCAGTTAGAAAAGGGTTCACTATGAAGGTAGTCTTGGGAACCATTCTCCTTGAGCAAGTGGAATGCGAAAAGAAGAGAGCCAAAGAAAATATCTGAAGGTAAGATTCATGACAAAAAATTATTAAAACAAGAGGATGCAAAGGGAGAAATGAAACTAGAATCAGGAGAGTGTAAAGGAAATGCAAAGGGGGGAAAGAATTTTAACACAGAGAGCTACACAGCAGCACCTGTTATAAGCAATATTTTCCACAGCCTTAAACTGTCTGGCTCATATTAACATTTGCATCATGATTTATGTGAATTAATTGATTCAAATATAAAATTAGACATTAAGAGTTAAAAAAATAAAAGAGATATGTGTTTAGATACAATAGACTTATCTATACTCTTTCTTCAAATCTTTCTGCCTAGACATTAAAAAAAGATAATTTATTGGTTAGAATTGTGGTCTATGTGTGAGAAAAATTAGCAACTGTCATCATAAGCATCATTATCAATGAATATTGAAGCGACATATAATTTCAAAGTAGTTCCTGCTATCTAAAAATTTCTTTTTCTAGTCCCAGAAATAGATAACACATGTGAAGAATGACCAAATTGAAATAAGTGCCTGGTAGAGGGCAAGTGCCAACTAATGATTTAAGCAGTAAATTGCTCCAGGTTAAAAACAGGGGCATATGGGAAAAGCCTTTCCCGAGGAAAAAATACTGGGCGGGAGTTTGACTAGATAAAGGGAGAATGAATATGAGGAAGAGGTAAAAGGAAGGGGAAGCACTGAGTAGGCAAAGGCCTGGAGGTAGAAGTGTATATAGCATGTACTGACCAGGCCCTCTGCATTGCACATCACCATGACACAGAGGGGTTCATATTAATAGCAGCCTTTGGGATTGCTCAACACATAGTTCAGTCCAATATCTATATAAATACAAGGCATGGGCTGGAGATGAGGTTAGGTAGGTAAGTGGAGGCCATGTTGTAAAAGATTTTGAATGTCATTGTGAAGCATTGTGAAGGCATTCATATTGAATATGAGGAACAGCTGGAGTTTTTTGAACAGATGTATAAGGTGAGAATAATTACATTAGAAAGATTTCTCCAGGAAGAGTGTACTGGGCATCTTAGAAGGTCAAAATAATAAAGACAAAAATAAGAATTAGAAGAGAATTGCAAGTATCCAGATTTCAGATGGTGAAGTTTTAAGTCTATGGTTGTAATATATTGGGTCTGGAAAGGAAGTAGGTCTAGGCTATAAGTAGGCCGTCCAAGGGCAAACCTTAAAAACCTGGTCAGCAAGTAGGAAAATTCAGTCAGCCATTATTTGGATAGAAATATGATTGCTGTTTCTTTAGAAATGCTGATTTGGGCAAGGCCAGAAGTTTAGTAGGAGATATCCAGTTAGAAGTTGGAGATATGGTATTGAAATATGGAGTGTTTTCTTGGGCTATAGAGGGGTAAACGGGATACTGAGGGTTCAGAAAAGGAAAAGAAGAGCGAAAGATCATCCTGTGGTGTGCAATGTTTCAGTGTTTGAGAAGGAGGTGTTGCTGTGGGAGGTGGTTGCTCAAAGGGAGGAGCCCAAAGAGGACATGCAATGGTAGACTTTGAGGGAGAGAGGGTTTCATGAGGGGTAGGTGGTCACACTGCCTAAGAGCCAGAGAAGGTCTCCTGACTTCTCTAATTCTCCTATCCTTGGAGCAGTTTCAGAACAGGAGCTTAGATAGATGACAAAGGGTCAGGGCCACCAGGTGCTTCTTTCTGGAAATACCTTCTGGAGATGGAAAGACGTGACCTTCAAGCCAGCTCCCTTCAGAACACTGTTCATTATGCTGTGAAGCAGTTAGACACAACGTCCTTGGCTCGGAGCTTCCAGGGAGCTAAGCAGATGGTAGCTCTGTCAACTGCAGCTGCAAACAACTTCATCTTCAGTTTATTTCCAAGAGCCAGAGGAGCTCAGGGATAGTTAACAGCTGTCTACCTGTAGGGACTCAAATGATCTCTAGGCCATCAAATTATCATATACTGAACAGTAACTTAGCAATTTATTCTAATGCTTCCTAGGAGCCTGAAAGAGCTGGGCAAAGACCTCCTTGATACCCCACCCCCAAAATAAGACTTTTTCTGGTTCAAAAGAGAATAGGGTAGATATACCCTTTAATGGAGACCTTCCATGAATGGAGAGGCACAATAAAAGATGACTATTTAGTTGTTCTCTCTGAAAGTGAATGAAATTATCATATTTTTAAGAGGTTGTGTGTTGTTTTTTTAAAAATAGCCTCCCAGGGAAATGTTTTTCCTTTCTTTTTAAAAAAATCTATAGCTTAATTCATGGGGTTTAAAATCAGGAATATTAAACACAAGCTAGAGTCACTGCCAAGCTGAAGTCTTGCCAGCTATTATGAAAATTTATAAATATTTGAAGGCAAAAACTGCTTATTGGATATATCTGGCTTGTACATGATGTCATTTCAGACAGGACATGCATAGACGTAAGTAGTTAGATAGGAAACATAGAGACAGCTTTACCCTTGAACTCACTCTTGAGTAGTAGTATTCTGTCAGGAGCTAGATTCAAAGCCATCTCTTCTCAACCCAAAAAGACACTCTCCCCCCAAAAAATACCTCCACAAAAACAAAAGCATGATTGGCTTTGACCCTCTGTACTCAGTCTCAGCTATTGCCCTGAAACTTCTCCAAGGGTGGAAGTAAGAAGTATCAATTTAGAGAATTCAGGAGGTTATCCCACAGCCTTATTTACTCTTGAACTCTTAGAATCAGCAATGAGAGTCAATGTCTTTGACAGTATTTACTGAAAGAAATATATATTGAGTACTAGCAGAATGCAAGGCACATGGCATGTATTTGTTCCAGTAAAAAGTGAAATATTTCTGATTACAAACCACCCCAACACTTTGCAGCTTAAATAACAATGACTTAACACTTATTGTCATTCCTTGAGTTGGTAGGGCTCAGCTGGGTCACCCTTTTATTCCACATGGTGTCAACTGGGGGTCATGTTGAAGTTAGTTAGGAGCTTAGCTGAGGTCAGAGTCCAAAAATGGCTTCATTTATGTATTTGATAACTCATCGGAGGTGACTGAAGCAACTGGGGCCTGCCTGGGCCTCTCTTTCTGTCTGTCTCTATTTCTTTCTTGATGTAGGTAGTTGCTCCTCTTGCACGTTGGCTCATGGCTACAAGAGCACAAAGAGGAATCTGCTAGTTCTTTTAAGGACTAGGGCTTAAACTGGTATGGTGTCTGTTGGTCTAAACTCATCAAAAGGCTAGTCCAAATTCAAAGGGAGGGGAAGTAGATTCTCCCTTTTCCTGGGAGGACAGGCATGGGAGAAATTATTGTTGACCATCTTTGGAAACAATCTATAAGGTACTACCTAGTGGTTAAATAGATGAAAATTATTTTTAATATATTTTCCAAGGGCTTAGATGGAGAAAATGCTAGATTATCCCAGGGTACAAAGCACACCTTTATACATTTTTTTAAAAAAAATCACTAAAAACACATGAACACTTTTGTGCTTACTCCTGGATAGTCTTATTGGTGCACTTGGGTTGACAGGACATGGTGATGGGCTCAGTAGTAAAGAATGCTGGGAAAATAATAGTTGAAAGGGAACCAGGCCTAAGTGGGGACCTGCTGCTCAGGCAATGAGTAGACTTGAGGAGAATTTTCCTACAGAGGCAATTTATGGTGAGGTCTACCTCGTGATCTTTGTGGGTTCATCTTTAAGCTCATGAAAGATTCTGGTCATTATCAATATCTGAAAGCCTACTTTGACAGTCCAATGGGAAATGGGAAGGGTGATATCACAGGCAAAGATACACTTACAAAGGCAAGTGAAGGTAGTACATTTTGTTGGGAAGTCTTTCTTTTAAGCATGGCTCTTGCTAGTGGTTGAGTTGTAACTATGGATTGCATGCAAAGGAGGATGACAGAAGCCATAGCTAGGGATCAGGGCCCAGTGCTGCTTAAGTTTCTGGCAGGGTCCAAGACTTGGAGCATATTGGAGTTAAGACACATCTCAAATGAATAAGAAATCAGGGAATTACATAGTGCTATAGAAGATACCCAGACACCAGAAATTTCTCTTTCCCTGGATTGAGTGTTCAAGTCTTTCAGAAACTCTGTGTGTGTGTGTGTGTGTGTGTGTGTGTGTGTGTGTGTGTGTGGTGGGGGTTTACGGGGTGGAAGGTGGCGGCGGGCGGGGGGGTGCAAAGAAGTATTCAGAAGCTGTGGTTAATCATGTGTGCCCAGGGAAGCAAGGTGGAAGGAAGAGAACAAGATGGGTCTGGTTCACATCCTATCACCTCTACTTAATGAGGAAGCTAACTAACCTCCAAAAGTCTTAGATCATCATCAATAAAAGGGAACAACTATAATAATGGTTTCTTACAGCTAAAATTTACATAGTACTTAATATTTTGCTTGGCATTTATTGGGTCTCAAATATATGAACTACTTTCTTTTCATTCTTTCCTCCACCAACTCACCATTATCTGTGAGATTTTTCCTGATGTCCCTATGAACAATAGCTAGGAGCTAAGGGGAGCCCATTCGCAGGCCTATGGTTTTGGATAGCTATGTAAAACAGCTGAAAGAGTAAAACCAAGTGGGCCAGATTACTGCTCCACAAAAGAGTAAACCTCTGGAGGGCAAATGCATGCGTTTTTGAGATCAACATTTTACAGTTGAAAAGGAGGAAGGAAAACCCCTTTTACTCTACTTTGTGTCAATTTTTTGAAGAAGTTCTACTCATTTTTCTCTAATTAAATAAAAAATATGTCGTTAGTATGTTAGATTTGACCCTTGACCATTTGATAATTCTTGACATTTTTTTAAACAACAAAACATTTCACTTTAAAATAAAAGTGGTGGTTCAGAATACTTGCTGCTTAAAGAGCGTGGTGGTTCTCGTGGCCAGCTCCTGTCCCCTATCCGAATACTATAGCTAGCTAAACTTACCAACTTCCAAAATCGTGAACTTATCCCATATTTACCTTTGGAGACTAAAGCAACTGTCACTTGAGTAACCTTTGTTGTCAGATGTCTTCTTAAAAATAATGGTAACTCAACCATCTAGACTGTAAGGATCATTTTATTAGATTATTCTGAGAATTAAAAAACAACTCTCCCACTCTAACAGTGTGATTGCATAGACATGGTACTATGATTAATCTTAAATATGGAAATAATTGAGCTTTTTGTGCGTCATATCTTCCGACACTGGCTTTTAACAGAGTAGGAATTCTACAGACTAGTGAAGAGCCCATCCACACACAAAATGAGGAACCAGAACTCTCTTTCCCTAGATTTTTATGGCAAAAAGTATAGTGTGAGCATATAGCATGTTTCATGCCAAAACTTCGTAAATATCTTACGCCTTGTGCTCAGTAAACCCTAATCACACTGCACATCACTTATGCAACCTCAGCTATTTATGGGGGTTGGAAAGGAAAATATGATGAACTCTGAGCAGGCATTTCTGGCTTCAAACCTCTAAATGATTCCTCTACCCTCAATATTTATTCCCATTAATAAGGAGCCGTTTCTATGGAGAAGACACGTACACACAGAAATGTCTCCATCAATAACTCCCTACCCAAAAGAAAAGTAATGTTTAAACAAAAGAAGTTCACCGCATAATTAAGCATAAGATTTTATCTGAGAAGTACACAATGTCCGTAATGGATCGGAAAAACACAGTGCTATAAAGTTATATAATGTGTACATATATTGCACTTGAACGTGAGATCCTCAAAAGAAGGTTCACAGGGAACATTTCCTCAGTGTTGTTCCATGTTATTTGTAAAGCATTTAAGTACAGCAGAATATGCGATAATAAACGTCCGGTGCCGTCTTACTGCAAGTGCAGAAATAACTGTGCAGGAGCCAGGGATGGTCTGTACTTTTTATGTAGATTGTCCCACACTATGTTCCAAAGATTACATTACTTAAGAAAACATATTATTAATAAAGTATTTCAAATCTTCATGACTTGAGAGTGAGGTGGGAGGCAAGCTTGAGATATAGGCAGTACATGTTGTCCTTCCTAATGAAGACTTTGTCCTGCTCTTCCACTCTTCTATAACTTATCTCTCTGAAGCAGCTCATTTGTTCTCAAATGTCTCTAGGATGGTATGTGGCTTGCCATAAATAAGATCAGTGGCCACAACAGATCACTCCTTAATTTTAGTGGTTCAGCCCAACGAAGGCTGATTCCTTGCCTACACAAAGTCCAGCGTGGGCCATGCGGGCTTGCCTCCATCTTGTAGTGACACCATCTGGCGCACATTAACCCTGAGGTTGTCATAAGAGGAAAATGCAAACTTGGAGGAGACAAACTGTTTTGGGCTGAAAGAGATATTGCTTGCTTCTCACAGTCCACCCACCAGAACTAGTCACATGGCCCTAACTGAACCACATGGGAGGCTGGGAAGGAGAGGGGAGCCCCTTGATATTTGGGAGCACTATGTCTATGGTTTCACTTCTTTGCATAGTAGAAGACCCGGAGCAAAAAGTAGCGAGGACCCAGTGGTTGGCTAAGTTCAGCGAGGATGGCAGCTGAAAGAAAATAAGAGGTGGGTTGGAGATTTGAGAGCAGAAATTTAAAGTAAAATAAGCAGAGAAATACCTCTTTATATACACCAAAGCAAGGGGACAGGAAGTATGGGTGCTTGGATTTAAGGACATAATTTTCAGATTGAGGTTAAAAACAAACAGACAGACAGACAGACAAACAAACAAACAAACACTTCAGCTCTTCGTCACCTCTCTCACAGACCAAACTTGTCTGTCTGATGGTGTAAGGTGTAAGATTTTTCATTGGTGTCCCCTATATGAGCTAAGCACCTGTGTCTGCCATTGATTGCCTAATGTGCTCATTTGTTTAAATGTCATAATGTTACCTTAAACTAACATGATTAAAACAGAATTCAGTATTTCACTTTTCACAGTGACTCTTTCCCAACTGTCTTGTTTGCTGAGGACATCATGTCCTACTCATTTAGGCTTGAAGCTTAGACAGCTCTTTGACGAATTCCCCTCATCTTCCCTCACAGCAAGTCATTCTCCAAGTCCTATTTCTATTTTTGGTTCATTTGGTTACTGGATTTTAAAAACTGGAACATGTCTTGAATTTGTCCCTTTTCTCTGCTCTCTTTCATCATCTTTACACCTGGCCCTCATCATCTTAGTTACAGATGTTTTTGAAACCTTGCTGAGTTCAGTTCCAGTTTCTGCTCACCATGGTTAGATTGACCTCTCTGGGCACTGCATTTGTAAGGCTGCACTCATTCAAAAACCTCCAGTGCTCCCTGTGTTCCCCCCACATTAAATCTAAATTCAAACCCTGTGATTATTGTGCTCAGCACTGCATAGAGAACCTTCTTACATAACTGATACCCAGCTCACCTCTTACATTACTCTCCTTAATATATTCATCTTTGTATGTCTTAAAGCAATTATGCCTAGTATATAGTGTGCCCTTAGTAAATATTTCTTGAGTCAACAAAGAATAGACATTCAAAAATATCAGATTCAGGAAGGAAGAGGCAGGGCTCAAAAGCTGGTGGAACTGATATCCTGAGATATGGAATATCTCAACATCCTTTTAGATTTGAATGATGCTGACTGAAAATCGATATGATAAAGATCAATTGAAATTTATTACTTAATACTTTATAATAGTTATTATTTACTGTAAGTTTTAATTGTCTCTATTCTATCTAATAAAAGAGTAATATGCAAATTAGGCATCACTCTGTGACAAAAGATGGCGTCCCCTATAGCCAAAAAATGGAGGCACCCAGTCCGGCTCAGCCCCACCACTGAAGTGGTCAGGCCTGTTAGCCAGGCAGGTGGCAGGGTAGGCGGGGGGCCTGAAAGGTGGAACAGGTGATCAGAGGGGGCTGAGGGTCCCCTGCCCAGGCCAGAGGCTTTCACCAGAAGCCTCAGGCCTGGGCAAGGGTGGAGCCGTTGATCAGAGGGGCAGTGGCAGAGCTAGTGATCAGAGTGGTATGAGGGTGCCCTACCCAGGCATAAGGCCTGGGCCAGAGGCCTCAGACCTGGGCAGGGGCAAGGTCAGAGATCGCATGGGCCTGGGCTCCGCAGAGCCAGCAATTGGAGGGGCAGGGGCAGAGCCTGCAATCACAGGGGTCTGGGCACTGATGGAACTGGCAAAGCAGGGGACTGGGGATCTCCTGCCCAGGCCTGAAGCCTTGGCCAGAGGCTGCCAGTGCAGCAAGGGCAGAGCCAGCAATGGCAGGAGGTGGGATCAGATCTGGTGATTGCTGAGGCCTGGACTCTGTGAAGCTGGCGATCGAAGGGGCTTGGGGGTCTCCTGTCCAGGCCTGCAGCTTTGGCCAGAGGTTACAGGCCTGGGCAGGGATGGAGCTGAGATTGGAGGGGCAGGGTGGAGCTGATGATTGGAGTGAACTACAGAGGAAACACCTTTTCTTACTGCCCATTGGCTAAGCTCCCTGTATGCCACTGGTAATATTTTTAGTAACTTGGGTAATAAGAATCCCTAAAGGCAATTTAGGGTTTTTCCACCACTCTCCTGGAGAAAAAAATGAAGGTTCACTGCTGGAGGGCTAAGAAATGTCATATCCTGCCCTAGCTGGTTTGGCTCAGTGCATAATGCCTCAGACTGCTCACTGCAGGGTCTGGGTTCAATTTTGACCAAGGGCATGTACCTAGGTTGCAGGCTCCTCCCTGGCCAGGGCCCAGGTCAGGGCATATGCAGGAGGCAACCAATCAAAGTGTTCCTCTCATTTTGATGTTTCTCTCTGTTTTTTTTCTCTTCTCTTCCACATTCTCTAAAAATCAATGGAAACATATCCTCAGGTGAGGATAAAAAAAAGAAAGAAAGAAAGAAATGTCATATCCTATGAAAGACACATCTCTAAAATGCCTAAAGAAAGTTGTCATTTCTTCATGGTGAAGGGACTAGAGTCCGTGGTGATGAAAACACCTTGGTGGCTGTGGTGACTGGCAGTGGCTGCAGCAGCGGGGTGATGGGCCTGGTGGCTTCCCCTGATTAGCCTGATTCCTTCCACAAAGGGAGGCCAGACTGTGGCTTAGGCCCACTCCCCAAGGGGAGCAGAGAGTGAACCTAAGCTATCAGTAGGACACCCCCTGAGGGCTCCCATTATGTGAGAGGGGGCAGGCAGGGCTGAGGAACCCCCTCCCCCAGTGCACAAATTTCGTGCACCGGGACCCTAGTATATCTATAAATCTATGTGAAATTAATGATAATTTAATACACATGCATCCATTCTATCACCAAAATTCAATCTGTTTAAAAACACAGTGATTATTTTATCATATGGTAATTTTGATTCATTATTCCAAATAAAGTACTACAACACTTTTTTCCTCCTGTGAGTTTGGGGACACATCAGAGGAGCATTTTCTTTTTTACCTTTCATATACCCCCATGGAGCCTTCTTCCCCCACCTTGTCCCAGTCATTAATTTATTTGTATATTCATTTCATATTATATATACATTTTTATAAATAAGACACAATTTTACCCACCAGTTCTGCTATTGCCTTTATATAATAAACCACTATTTATTGAGCAAACGAGAACAGTTTAACTGACTGGAGAAGTGGAGATCATACAAGTAAGCAGCAAATATAATTAGTTAAAAGGAGACTTTTCACCCAGGACAGAGCCAGAGCCCTGAGTCTGGAGGCA
The DNA here is from genome assembly GCA_004026665.1 of Murina feae. Classification (NCBI taxonomy): domain Eukaryota; kingdom Metazoa; phylum Chordata; class Mammalia; order Chiroptera; family Vespertilionidae; genus Murina; species Murina feae. Next base: position 21,359 of record PVJC01020955.1, read on the forward strand.
GCCTGGCTGTGGTTGAATTTCAATAACACTTTACAATAGCTAAGTGGCCTTGGATAAATTACTTATCTGTGTCATACTTTCCTTACATAAAAAATGAACATAATAATAATTTCTGCCTTATGTTTTAAAATTTGAATCTGGACATTCACAAGTACTCGGCACAATGCATAACATATGTATTGAGATGGCCCTCAATATTATCTGATTTTATTTTTATATTAGAGGCCTGGTGCACGAATTCATGTACCAATGGGGTCCCTCGGCCTGGCCTGTGGGGTTTGGGCGAATCCATGCACTGGGCATCCGACATCACCTAGAGGGTCCCGGATAGCAAGAGGGTGCAGGCCAGGCTGAGGGAGCCCACTGGTGCACAAATCTGTGCACTGGGCCTTTAGTATGGATAGAAGATCTTTGGTTAATCTCTTCCCACCCTCCTCCTGCTCCCCTTCCCTCTGAGATTCATCAGTCTCTTGCATGTTTCCATACCTGTGCATTGAGCATCTGCCCCCTGGCGATCAGTGTGCATTACAGCTACCAGTCAAATGGTTGAACGATCACTTAGTCTTTTATATATAGAGATTATTGAAGCATTGAAAATGTAAATAATAATTTTAGTCAATATTATGATATTTAAAATTCAGGGAAAGCATAGAAAATTAGGTTTCTTAAAAAACACAGTGTTAGCAACATGCTAGCTTCTAGGTTGATGGACTTAAATGTACAATAATCAGTAAACAAACATAGTAAAAACCTAGAAATATGAAGCATTGTCAACATGGAGCAGTATATTCTAAAAACCAATCCTGATGGTTGTATTCCAGTAAAAAGATTTGTCTTAAAAAGGCCCTTGATAAAATAAATGTAGAGAAGGCTATAGATTTTTCTTTCTCTCTTAGATGTACACAGTATGTATTAACATATTAACAGCTTTAAGACTTTACAGGAGAGACATAGTTCTGGCTGTCTTAACACAGGGTTTCTCAAATTATTTTATTGCAAATCTGAGGACAGGATATTTGTTTGTTCATAAATATATCTGAATAACTAGCACATTGTCATCATAAAACCCATCCAAACTGTTAGAAGAATTTTATGAGTTTATTTGAGCTAAACTGATGACAATTGTCAGGAAGCAAGATTTCAAATGCTCCAGAGAATGACAGTTTTGCAGTTTCTTTCATGCATTTGAAATGAAGGCTAGAATGTAAGAAGGATTACATGGAGGTGGGAGAAAGGAAGGTGGGAATTGGGTTACAGGATAGTTAAAACAACAATAACGTATCATCTTGTTACCAGACAGTGTCTGGGCCCAGAGTGGGTCTGCAGTGTGTTCACTAATAGTATATGGGTTCTTGAGTTTGTGTAGGAAAGACTTCACAACAGGAGTCTAGGTGACTTTGCGAGTATGTTTATTAAAGCCGGGGACACTGAAATAAAGGAAGGGCTTAAGGTAGAAGAAGAAACAGGAGGTAGAGAGTCAGAGCAAAAGGGTGCCTTGGAGACAGGTTAAGAGAGTATTCCTAGGTTGAGCTGCTGCTGCCCACTGCTCCATTGGGGTCCCTTAGAATTTAGGAGAAAAACAGCAGAGAGACAAGGCGTGGGCATGCTCTCAGGAGAGCTCATCATGGCTCCTTCGTCTTGAGGTTTCTTATCTTTCTTTCTTTGGCAAGCAGTAATCCTAGGGGATATCTCAGGGGAGGGTCTTAATAGAATATTCATTAGCTTTTCAGATATGTCCTTCAATATGTTGATTCATCAAAATATGTATGTAGAGAGGTCAGAGTTATTTATGGTTACTTTTATTTTTAAAGAACGTTATTGAAGAGGGACCTGGGCCCTAACCTCTTTGGCTCAATGAATAGAGTGTCTGTCTGTAGACTCAAAGGTCCCAGGTTCGATTCTGATCGTGGGCATATACCTTGTTTGCGGGCACATCCCCAGTGGGAGATGTGCAGGAGACAGCTGATCGATGTTTCTCTCTCATCAATGTTTCTAACTCTCTATCTCTCTCCCTTCCTCTGTGCAAAAAATCAATAAAATATATATTTTTTTAAAAAGGGATCTGGACTGAGGCTGATCTGCCCAGGGACAGTCTGGAATGTGTAAACCATGTGTTCCTAAGTGTCCTTGGTAATGGAAGATAAAACCTTATGATTCATTAACTGGATATAAATTGCTCAAATAGTTGGCCCTGTTTAATTATTTTTGTCTCAGTTTTCCTTATTCCACTTGTCAAGGCATTTCCTTAGCTTCATACTATCTTGCCACACCCTCACATTTGTTAGAATGGTTGTCATCAATAAATAAACAGCAAGTGGTAGGGAGGATGTGTAGAAAAGGGAACTTTTGTTCCCTGTTGGTGGGAATGCAGACTGGTGCAGCCACTGCGGAAAGCAGTATGGTGTTATCTCAAAAATTTAAAAATGGACCGCCTTATAACCCAGCAATTCCCCTTCTGCGAATTGCTTGAAATAATGTATGTACTAGTATGTTCATTGTGGCCTTATTTACAATAACTAAGATTTGGAAGCAACCCAAGTGCCCATTTGTATATCAGTTGATATGAAAGCTGTGATACATTTACTCAGTGGAATACTACTTACCCTTTGCAACAGCATGGCTGGACCTGAAGAGCATTATGTTAAGTGAAATAAGTCAGTCAGAGAAAGCCAAGCACCATATGATTTCACTCATATGTGGAATATAATGAACAAAATAAACTAACAAGTAAAAGAGAGACAGACTCACAGGTAGAGAGCAGGCTCACAGTTTTGGGAAGGGAGTGGGTGAGCTGCGAGGGTAGAAGGATTGAGTAAAAAAGGAAAAAAGAAAAAGAGAAAAAGCTTCATGGATACTAATAACAATGCGATGATTATTGCTGTTGGGGAGGGGGTGGGGGGAAGTGGAGCAAGTTATAGGAGGGATAAATGGTGCTGGAAGGAAGCTTGAGTTGAGGTTTTGAACACACAGTACAGTGTATGGATGATTTGTTATAGAATTGTTCACCTGAAACTTGCATAATTTTTTTGTTATCACCCTCCTAAATTCAATATAAAGGAAAACAATGAATTAAAATTCTCAGCAAGTCGCATATTAGTAAAATATTTGAAAGAACATATCCAAGGTCAATAGTGAATATTCTCCCACACATGGCAGGAATGGGGTCCTTTTGTTTTAGAAGCTGACTGTTTTTTGAAGATAGTTAGCAGGCAGACTCTGAGAGACCAATAACTATAAGAAAAATTGCAGAAATCTTCTCTCATTTTGCTGGCCAGAAAAAGTGTAATCCAATGTAATGAGGAATCAAAATTGAAAGACAATGACCATCAACTGAATCAACTGGATAAACAGCTTCCCTACAAACCTCTGCCAGATGGCACCACGAGGGAAGAAAACCCCTCCAAAGACAGTAAATAAGTGCCATCCAAACAAATGTCAGGGCTGCACAGCAGACTTTTGCTTACGCAAAATCACATCACAACACCTACACCAGAAGACTTGCTTGTAAAAAATTACTTCGGCTGCTTCACAATGTAAAATATGAAAAGGAAACAAGTCATTTTCCTGATACATGAACTCACAGCTTATCTGAAGTCAGTTACACACCGCAAAACACCCTCTTTTACCCCCTGCCTAGTGATCCCATTAATACACAAGGTAAATTCACAGCTACGGATTTGGGGAACTTTCAGAAAGCATTCTAGGTTGAAATACTGAAGTAGAGGGTGGCATGAGTCTGGTTAATTTCAGAATATCGAAGTGTTGGAATTACAGTGCGATGACAGGATTCATCAGAAGGATTTATTTCTTTGGGCCTGTGGCCTAATGAATTGGAAAATATTTTCCTATGTCTTCTCCTTCAACTCTAAATTAAAGTGACACATTTTATTAAAAAATGTCATTTTTACATATTAATGTTTGAATTATGGTATTGTACAGATGACAATAATGCCATCTGGGTGAAACATTCTAGTGATCTCTCACATTGATTTTCATTTCGCTTAGAAGTGAGAACATAGAATGAAAAAGTACCTACAGAAAGCTTTATGATGTGTGTATGTGATGCAAGTACACTGTGTGAATGTGCAGGGCTTTTATGTGATGGCTCGTATATATATCTGAGCTTGGGGATGTAATTGCATGAACTTGTATTGCACTGTAGAGCAAAGAAAGAAGAGGAGGAAAATAAAATCTCTTCCATTTTCTGTTCAAAGTCATAGCAATAAAATCATACAAAGTGGCACAGTTGCTGGAAATTGCAGGGCAACTGACTGTGGAGACCTGAGTTAATTTTGCATAAGTCTTAACCAAAGAATGCTGCTGAAAACGTTTTCCACGTTCCATGCTCAAATACATGTGGGGATTCTGCTCTGGGTCATTTTCAGCACACCATGTCAGAATGACATCGCTGCAGTGCCTAGATACATTTGCAATTACAAGATTGTATAACTAGTATAAGTCACTCTCACTGGATAAATACAGTGACAAGTATTGAGACAAATATGAACTGGAAGTTTCCTGATGGTACTAAACCAATTCCCTTTGCATTAAAAACCCCAAAATGGAAAGATATAAAGTAAGTCCTTAGAAGAAATAACTCCTGAAAGACATAAACATTTAATTATATCTATATCTACATATACACCTATAATCTGTTTAAACGATATATCTACACCTATATATCTGTGTCCATGTGGCTAGATTTTACTATTTCTTCCCTTAACAAATAATTTAGACAAATATTAAGAATATGACCACTATATAAAAGGAGATAACTAGGTTAATATCGTATTTCACTAGTATTAGTGATATTGGTTTTATTAATAATAGCATCAAATATTAGTGGTTGCCTAAACAATAGTCCCTAAGCAAAGGTTTAGACCATTGAAATTTTATTTCTTCCAACAGTATAAATCAGATAGCCTAGAATGAATTAACTAAGTTCCATCCTTGATCCTACCTTCTTCAAGTATATTCCATTCCTTATAGGTGACCTCATTTTCTATATTATGTTCAAATGGCATGTACACACTTTTGACCCCTAATTCTACACCCATAATTTCTTTCTATTCCTGGATTCTCTTCTTCATTGAACACATCTATTGGACATAAATTTTTATCATCTGAAAACTTATGACCTCAGTCTCATCAATAACACTATTCCCACTCTGCTGCCTTTTGGTTTTCCCCTAAGGGAGGAATTTAGATAGCACCAGGTAAGAAGAAAGTCCTGCCCTGGCTGGTGTGGTGTGTACAGTTGGTTGTAGCATCATCCATACTCCAAAAGTTTGCAGGTTTGATTCCTGGTCAGGGCACATACCCAGGCTGTGGATTTGATCCTCGGGCATGTGCAGGTTGTCTTCCATAAGCTCCCTGACTGGGTATTGGGTTGCAACCCAGACAAGTGCCCTGACCAGGAATGGAACCGGCAACTCTTCGGTGCACAGGACAATGTTCAACCAACTGAGCCACTCTGGCCCTCCCTTAACTTTTCAGTGCCGTTTGTGCTCAGCAAGTATCCGGCCCGCAGAGAGATATACAAATCTCCCTTCTCACAGAGCACCCAACAGCTGCCACGGTATCTGCAGGAGCCCCGCTGGATTAAAGATGGAAAAAACAGGGGAAGAAGCAAGAAGTCACAATGCTTTGTACTTTTCTGGATTGTCTTAAAAAATGACTTCTCCTCTCTCCTAAAACCCGACTGGTTCTCTTTCATAGACCAGCCTGGTGATTTGGGATGGTTTAGATGTTGTGGAGTTATCCCTGTGGGGAGTAGCTAATCTAGTGCCTCCCTTTGGAGTGCAGAGGTACTGAAAAAAGCCATGAGATTAAAGTTGAGGCTTAGTTAAAACTTCCAGACAGGAGAAAGCATGGCATCCCTAACCTATTGCCAGGTCCAAGAGCCAGACGCCTGCCACCTGGCTCTTCTTGCACCGCCACTTTGTGACCCACCGGCATACCAGCCGCCTGAAACGGGAGTAGACATCATTTGAGGAGTTGGTATTTGCTCTCACATACACCTTCTTCTTTCTTCCTCCTCCAAATAGCTCAGGGCAGCACTGGAAGAGGCTGATTCCTATTTCAGGGAAGAAAGAGGCAATTCTGAGCCAGCAAAGTAAAAAGCCATTGCGGGGACTTTCTAGCTAATGGCCAGCTGAGAAACTCTTCCACTTTTCCTCAGATGCTAAGTGCTTGTCATTGCCATTAAAATATCCATGCTAGATGGTTGCTAGGGAAGTCTAGAGAGTGTTAACTGAGGTTAGAATGCAGAAAAATAATAACTATCATGACTGTTTAGGCAGTGGTTCTCAACCTTCAGGCCCTTTAAATACAGTTCCTCATGTTGTGACCCCCAACCATAAAATTATTTTCGTTGCTACTTCATAACTGTAATATTGCTCTGTTATGAATCATAATGTAAATATCTGATATGCAGATGGTCTTAGGCGACCCCTATGAAAGGGTCGTTCAACTGCCAAAAGGGGTCGCGACCCACAGGTTGAGAACTGCTGGTTTAGGGGGGAAAAACAATTGTCCCAACACTAGGTCTCTTAGTCACATTCTTAGGCTTATTTCAGCTCAGATACCACAGCATACATGAATTTGAGCTAAAAAGTACACCTAAGAATGTGGAGATGTAGCCCAGCCTTCAATCCCATGCAGGAGCAAACTGAAGAGTCTCTGGCTGCCTCCCTGACCAGAGTCTGACAATGTAACAGAAGGGGTGATGGACACTACCACTCAGACAAGACAGAAAACGTCTCTAAGTGTCTGGGTTGTTTTTTTTTTAAATTTTTTATTTAATTACATAAAGTATTACAAAGATTAGTACAAATATCTCTTTTTCCCCCTGCCCTTCCCCCAGCCTCCCCTTCCCCGCAGTGGTCTGTGTCCTTTGGTTATGCTTAAATGCATGCATAACAGTCCTTCGGTTGATCTATTACCCCCCCATCCGCCCTCCGTCCTTGTTGCTTTAATTTGACAGATTGTTTGATGCTGTTCTGCCTCTGAATCTGTTTCTGTTCACCAGTTCATAATGGTTATTATTATCCATAGATGAGTGACAACATGTGGTATTTTTCTTTCATTGACTGGCTTATTTCACTTAACATTATGTTCTCCATTTCTATCCATGCTACTGCAAATGCTAGGAACTCCTTCCTTTTCACAGCAGCATAGTATTCCATTGTGTAGATGTACCACAGTTTTCTAATCCATTCATCTGCTGATGGACATTTAGGCTGATTCCAAATCTTAGCTATGGTAAATTGTGCTGCTATGAACATAGGGGTGCATATATCCTTTCTGATTGGTGTTTCTGGTTTCT
>PVJC01020956.1:0-28684 GCA_004026665.1 Murina feae
TTCCTTATAGCATTATTCATAGTGATACAAATTTAGAAACAACCTAAGCAATTAGCAATGGGAGAAAGTTAAATGAATCATAGTATACCCATGGTTTAATATATGATGTTTGCAAATATTATTTTAATGACATGAGAAATTGCTCACAACATTAAGTGAAAAAAGTATTGCATACATAGTATAATCCCAATTATGTAAAAACAAGAATATGCATGACAGTGAAAAGCCTAGAAGAAAAACAGTATGTGAAAATGTTAACAGCATTTATCTCTAGGACATGAAATTATGAATGATTTTGACTTTTTAAAAAGCTTTCCTACATTTTGAAGACTGTGATGATCACATATTGCTACTACAAATATATTTCTTTTAACATAAAAGGAAATACAGATGGAAATTTGAGACCAACCTTGCTGGTAACAGAATGTCCACCCACGATATCAGGAAATGATGCTGCAGAATTGCCAAATTCTTTCCTGCCCATATTTGGTTGGGAAACATATTTGAATCCTAAGATAGGGCAAGGAAAGAAGATGGAGAGAGAAGAAGACATAAACTTTCTATTGGCTTTAGTTTTCATGTTCCATGTAACACTTTTTTCTCCACTAGTTTGTAGTTTCTTCCAGACAGAGACCATACTTTCTCTTTTAGTGTCCTGTAGGTCCAACTGAGATATGGCACCCTGCATGAGAAACAAGGAGAACACAGGAGGACTGAAATGCAGGTGAGGAAACAATAACAGGAAAAAATGAAGGTGCTGAAGGTCAGTGAAATGGAAGCATAGAACATATGAAAAGATGGGAGATTAAGCCAAAGACAAATAGAAGATACAAAGGAAGAAGGGGCAAAGGAGAATGAAAGGAGAGAAGAGCAGGTGAGGTGGATGGTGAAGATAGTGTTGACATCATCCTCTGTGATGACAGAATTCTAGCCTCATCCTCTAGGAAGGTGCTGGACTGTATCCAATCTAGACTTGACTCATAAGGAGTTCTTACTAGTTCTGCATCAGCCCTAGATGACTCCTGAGAACATCATGACCAGCCACTGCATGAGTCCTTGACCTTGAAGCCAAGTCTGATCAGCAGCTCATCATGACCAGCACTGAATGATTCACCAGCCACCGGATAATGTGGAAAACACAGAGATGCCAAAGGCTTATTTAGGGCCACTTGTGGTATCCAAGGTCTACTGTGATCCCACTGTAGTTGACAGAGGAGGGGGGAAGTGGATAAATGTGTGGTGAGTGACCCAATTTCTCTATTTCTTTTGGTGCAAAGAAGGCACATTTTTATATAGAATGAGGGGATAGCGTGGAACAAGGAAATGTAGCTGTCAATCGAACAGGTCGATTTCCTCCCTCAACACCTTTATGGGTCCACACAGTCTGCACTCCTCTCTGGATCACTGGGTAAACCAGCCTGGTCAGTATGTGCTTCACTGTTTTCTTACCTTGCTCACCCACATGTGTAGACATTCCCTGAGCAAGTAGCCCTGAGCTGAGCTCAACACTCTTCCTCCTTCTTTCCCGTGGTTTTTCAGCGGGAGGGAGGGTTATGACCATGGGGTACTAGACTGGATTGATAAGCATCTTCTCTCTTTCACAGGGTAGAGAGCAATGAAGTCATCGCAGAGATTTAAGGAAACTCCAGGGAGAGGCCCCAATTTCCAGACATAAATAAACCGAAAAATGGGAACAAGATGACCAATGATGTGAATAGCACTCAAATATTCTGGGACCTTGTGCTCTGTGACCAGGTCCCAACTACAGAGTGATGGGGGACTGCTTGGCAATCTATCATCACCATACAAGACCTGGTAAAAAACATCACAGATCTTAACACTCAATAAGAGGTTCAGAAACACATTTGCCATCATTCTCCAGGGGAAATGGTGGGCCACATTCTCACAAGCATGGTCAGTAGTAACAACAGATATCTATTCTTGCCAAGTGTGGTGTCAGTGTGCCCAACCCCTCGAATAGTACAATCCACTATTGAGTTCCCTGATTATGGATTTGGAGGAATCACTTCACCTGTCTGAATTCACTTCCTAATCTCGCCTGGTGACTTTGAGAATTAGAGTTTAAGGCATCTACACAAATAAGAACTCAGAAGTGATTCTTACTAGTATTATTAAGGTGCTGTTTCAAGTGCTATAGGGAATAAAAATGGGTAAAATAGTTCCTTCTTTTAAAAATCTATAATCCAAAAAGTGAGAATATTGTAAATACACAATAACTATCAAGATAGGATTATGAGCCCTAACCGGTTTGGCTCAGTGGATAGAGTGTTAGCCTGCAGACGCAAGGGTCCCAGGTTCGATTCTGGTCAAGGGCATGTACCTTGGTTGCGGGCACATCCCCAGTGGGGAGTGTGCAGGAGGCAGCTGATTGATGTTTCTCTCTCATTGATGTTTCTGACTCTCTATCCCTCACTCTTCCTCTCTGTAAAAAATCAATAAAATATATTTTTTTAAAAAGATAGGATTATGAAAAAAGGTATAAATTTCTATGCAGAAGGAGAAAGATCATAATCACTGGTGACTAGGGTGGGGAGGGAGCCAGCAGGAAAGAGGATGGATTTCTAGAAGAGGATGATTCAACAGGGGTAAGCGTATGCTGTGGGTGGCCAAGTGTTCCGGCAGAAGGAGCAGCAGCAGCAGCAAAGACCCCAAGGCAGGAAGGCAAGAGGCTGTTGAGAAACATTAATTCATAAAGTTTACGTCTGGGAAGAGTAGAGAGATTAGAAGAATGTTCTGGGGCCAGTCTGTGTAAAGCCCAAATGCCAGGCTAAGGAGTTTGTACTTAATTCAGCGGTCAGCAGGGAGTCACTGGAGGCTGTTGAGCAGGAGAGTTGCTTTCTTTACAGCTGTGCCAGGCTAAATTAAGCATAAACAGTACTTTATAATGGGAAAGGGAAGGCTCAGAAATAGCTCTTGACTCAGAAACAGGCATAGGGAAAGGTAATGAGAAAGCAGGGAAGTTAATTAAAATTCTAATTATTGTGAAAGGCCATTAAAAATCCTAATTCACTAGGGATAACTGCTGTGGAGGGTTTGGAAGAAAAATATTCCTCTTAACCCTTGCATAGGTGCAACAAAGGTGGACATTTGCTTTTCTATGGAAGAGAAATGTTTGAGGTACTTAGTAAATGGTAGGTAGAATGCTCATGTGTGTGTTCTATGTAAATCCACTACCCATGTCCATGTATCCACAGTATCAGGTAAGTAATTCTCATAAAGAAATTTACACGCTATATGATGTAAATTTGAGCCTTTACCCACAGGGCAGATGCCGAGATAACTCAATGTTTCTATTTTGCCAAGGTTTCCATGTAATCCTACTATGAATTGTTACATAGTTATTTGAATAATTAGTGATCTCCTACTATGGCATTTTTACCACTGACAGCTAGGGGTTCGTGGACAGATGTTCATGGACATTATTGGTGAAACTGGTCCTGAATCCCTTCAGCACCTAGAGTCACCACTGTATACACAGCCTCACAATCAATGTTCAAGCAAAACAATACTACTCTCTTTGTGTTTTACAAAATATTTTCACATCTTCTCTTACAAGAGATACAATTTTTATTCTCCTTAAACAGTAGAGAACACTGAGGCTCAGAGAGATTAAGTGACACATACTATTAATCAGGAAAGGCTAGAGCCTAGGTCTTCTAACTTCTAACTTCTTTCAATTGTGTCAAACTGTCCAGGTAAGGAAAGAAAGTGAAAACAAATGTGCACCAAACTTTGTGGTCATGGTGAGAGTTTAAAGAATGGAAGAGCCAGGAAGCCTTCTTGACGAAGATGTGTAGTTCTGTTGCTATAACAGCAAGTCACATTTAAAATGCTTACACAAGTCAGAAGTTATTTCTCTCATGTGCCTAAGTAAGCATCCAGGGCTGATATGACATGGAGTTCATATGACAGCTACAGGCTGGTAGGGCCTGAGACTTCTTGTGGTTCTGCCCTCTTAGTGTATATCCATCCAGTATAATGACCTCACACCTGTCCCCTACCCAGCCACAGACAGGGCCAAGGAAAGAACATGCCCTTTCTTTAGGAATATCACCCACAGATTGCACAAACTTGCGCATGAATGAACTTGCTTATTTGACCGAGCCCCATTCTAAAAGAAACTGGGACATGTGGTCTTTGTTCTGGGAAGTAATAATGCCAACTAAATATCTATTACTGAGGAAGAAAAGAATGAATATTAGAAAATAACCAGGGATTTCAGCCTTAAGCTGGAGGCTTACCTGGAGCTTCAGGGGGCAGAGGGAGCAACAAGGTAGGGGGGTAAAGGGGTAAAGGAGGGCATCCTGAGCAGGCTGGACACAGGAAATGAATCTGTCAGGAATGGCTACTAAAGTAGGGAGAAAAAACCATTGTGGAGAGATTAAAAATGGCAGCAGAGTAGGAGGATGCTGCATGGACATGCTCCCAGGAACAAGCTGAAATATGGAAAGGCTTCCTGAATAATCAATGGAAAACTCACAGGAGAGAACCCTGATACCCACAGACTGAAGGTGGAGATGGCATAGAGACTGGTAGGAAGGGCAGAGGGACAAAAGGGCTGGCCGGGCCCCCACAGACAGCAACTGAAGTCCCAGAGAGATATCTCAGCTGTGTGTGTGTGTTGGGGGGCGGTGGGTTCCACTGAGAACTCTGGGATCTAATCCCCAACCTGGGATCTCTAGCAGAGAGCACCAAACTGGTGAGGGTACCCACATAACATCTAGCTGTGAAAAGCAGTGGGATGCTGTCTGCCAGGGAGTGGCAGCTGAAAGTTTGGGCACCCTCTTACAGGGCCAATGCACAAAAATTTCTTGTGGAGCCACCCACCTTGTGCTCTGGCAGAGGGAAGATGAAGTGGACTGGAGCTGTGAGAGCAGAACCCAGGACTGGGGACTAGGGAGATAGACCTCATAAAGCATACACCCCAAATTTTCTGGGCTGAATCATTCCCTCACATGGCAGAGGACATCTTTCCCACATAGACATTTGCCTGCCTGGGGGGGAAGGTAGTCGACACACCCTATTGGAAAACACCTTGCCCTGAAGCCACTTAAGAGATTAAAAGTAACAACCTCCAGACAGAAGCAACCACCCCACCCTGTTCAAAAACTCTCACCACACCTGAGAATGATTGATTGGGGACAATTCAAGTTGGAATCTAGTTTGTAGACAGAGGTGGTCTCTGGAGGCTTTGAGTCTTTGCCTGATCCAACTAGTCAGAAACAGCCTTTAACACTGTCCTGCACTAGAGACTGAGAGTTGTAAAGGATCTACCTAATACATAGTCACAAACCCAAACAGACAACCAAAATGAGGAAACAAAGAAACAACCTCCAAATGAAAGAACTAGTGAATTCCCCAGAAGAAAAGATAAATGAAGCAAAGAAATTTATCTGAAACAGAGTTCAAAGTAATGATGGTAAAAATACTCAACAGTGTGAAAAAAGATATAGTAACTATGAAAAAAGAACAGTCTGAGATAAAGAATGATATAACACAAATAAAGAGCACAATGAAAGGAATACACAGCAGATTAGGGGAAGTTGAGAATCGAATCAGTGACTTAAAGACAGAGTTTAAAATATCACTTGGAGAACCAAAAAGAAAAAACAATTAAAAAATAGAGGACAGCTTAAGGGAGCTGTGGGACAATGTGAAACATAACAATCCTATATAATAAAAGGGTAATATGCAAATGGACCCTAACAACAGAAGACTGGGAATGACTGGTCACTATGACACACACTGACCACCAGGGGGCAGACACTCAATGCAGGAGCTGCTCCTGGTGGTCAGTGCACTCCCACAGGGGGAGCTCTGCTCAGCCACAAGCCAGGCTGACAGCTGCCAGCATAGTGGTGATGGCGGGAGATTCTCCCGCCTCCTCAGCAGCGCTAAGGATGTCCAACTGCATCTTAGGCCTGCTCCCCGCTAGCAAGTGGACATCCCCCTAGCGCTCCCAGGCTACCAGAGGGATATCTGAATGCCAACTTAGGCCTTATCCCCTGGGGAGCAGGCACAGGCTGGGCTGAGGGACCCCCCCACCAAGTGCACAAATTTTTGTGCGCTGGGACCTCTAGTATTAGAATAATAGGAATGCCAGAAGAGGCAGAAAGGGAGAAAAGAATAGAGAAGGTGTTTGAAGAAATAATTGTAGAAAACTTCCCTATCCTGGTAAAGGAAAAAGTCACACAAGTTCAGAGAATCCCAAACAAGAAGGACCCAAACAGACCCATGCCCAGGCACATCATAATTAAGATGCCAAAAATTAAAGACAAAGAGAGAATCTTAAAGGTAGCAAGAGAAAACTGTTACCTACAAAGGAGTTCCCATAACGCTGACACCTGATTTCTCATCAGAAACTCTACAGGCCAGATGGGAATGGCATGAAGTACTCAAGGTAATGAAAAGCAAGGATCTGAGACCAAGGTTACTATATCCAGGAAGGCTATCATTCATAATAGCTGGACAAATAAAGAGCTTCCCAGACCAAAAAAAAAAGACTAAAGGAGTTCATCGCCACCACGCCAGCATTATAAGAAATGTTTAAGGGATTGTTATAAGGGATTGCTGAGAAGAAACAGAGAGAGAAACCTAGCCATACAGAATTTAAATGGCTATAAATATGTTCCTCTCAATAATAACTCTAAATGTAAATGGATTAAATGCTCCAATTAAAAGGTGTAGGGTAGCTGAATGAACACAAAAACATGACCCAACTATATGCTGTGTACAAGAGACTCACCTCAAAACAAAAGACACAAACAGGATGAAAGTGAGGCAATGGGGAAAAAATTTCCATGCAAATAGCAAGAAAAAAAAGCTAGAGTAGCAATACTCATATTAGACAAAATAGGCTTTAAAAGCATCAAGCTAAGTGAAAGAAGCCAGTTGGAGAAAGATAAATATCACATGATCTCACTCATTTGTGGGATATATGAACAACATAAACTGATGAACAAAAATAGAGCCAGAGGGGAAAATATCTAGAATAAAAAAGAAGTAATCCTGTTATTTGCAGATTTTTAATATTTCCTACAACTTTTGTGATATCATACTATGTCAGTACAGTTTTGGTAATATTATCATACTTAAAATCCTTTTATTCTTGAAATGTTAATGTTTATTGCATGTAATGTTATATGTAAGATTATTTTTCTTGAATAATTGGTGTTTATTGTATGTAAAATTATCATATTTAAAATTGTTTTTCTTGAGATATTAATGTTTATTGCATGTAACATTATTATATTTAAAATTGTTTTTCTTGAAATAAAGAAAACTGAAAACATCAATGAGCTCAAATTGGGGGACATTATGCAAAATATCTGTGTGTACTCTTCAAAAGTGTCAAGTTAAAGAAAAACAAGGATGGACTGGGAAAATGTCCCATAGTGAAAGAGATGAAGAAGACACAACAATTCGATGCAACATGGTATCTTTGATTGGGTCTTGGGATGTATGAGGCCACTGGTAAGATATGAATGAATTCTGTAGTTTCATTTAAGATCATGAGACTAATAAATAGATCTTCTTCATAAAAAAATAATAATAAAGACTGTAATATTAAAAAAAAGAAAAGAAAACCATATGTGTTCACTGGAGCCAGAATAGGATGGGCTTTGAAGGTCAAGCTGAGTGGCTTGGATCTGAGCTACTGTATATTCTTGGGGACATAATATCTAAGGTCTATTTGTTGGTTAGGACTACGCGGGAAAAACTAGGTTGGGTAGAGTTGGGAGTCAGAAAGACCCATTAGAAGGCTTCTTCAACAATCAGTCTATAGTTGATGAAGACCCTGCCTGAGACAGGAGTTCTAGCTGAAGAGATGGGTGGTGTGAAAAGTGTTTCATGGAGAAGTGACAAGGCTTGGTATCTGTTGGGCTATTCGGTGAAGAATCACAGATGCTTCAGAAGTTTCTCTCTTGTGAGGCTGCCTCCCTCACATGGGTTCTTTAGTGTTTCCGGATTACCCATTCATCCTCCTTGCCTATGCTTGCAACAATGACGCCAAAACAGCATTCAACAACAAATACTATTAAACGTAAGCTCCATATGGGCACAGAGTCTGGTACCCAGTAGATGCCCAATAAATATGGGTTGAATGAGTGGCTGAATGAACAAATGTAAGTAAAATGTAGGCACAAATCACAGTGGGTACCGCACCCAGCAAAGGCAATTAAAATCTAGGAAATGTCAGCTATCACATGTTAAAGATTTTACACAGAACAGAGATTTAGATGGAGTGTTTTCTGCAAACTGTCACAGCACCAGTGGCAATTTGTGACATTGTAGAGTGAAGTGAGATGTTAAAATATTCTCTTAGCCAAGCTGTTTAGATCAAACCTACAGAAAAAAAGTGCCAACACCAGCTACGCCTGATTATATATATTCTCATCGTTGTTCTCCTTTCTTCTCATTGCACAGATTTTCTACACTGGCCGGAAGTGGATAGTTTCAGTTCAGCTTTATTTCTGGTTCTTTCTTATATACTCCAACTTCTATCCCATGAATGAATCGAGAGGAGGTTGCCTTGACAACACTCACCTCTTTCTAATTAAGCACCCAGAACAGCCTGAGTGTTTCATTGTGATAAAAGCCCACCGAGCACCCATATTCAGGACTTCAGAAGACCCACAGCAGCTGAGGGGCTAAACTGGATGTGCCACTCTAGGCAAAAGCTCGTGGCACGCTTCCTTCCCATCACCTTTCCTTCCAGCTCTTGCAACCATTCACCCTGACAGGTGAGCATCAGATGCAGTCCCATGTACAGAGACCATAGCAAGAGGCTCTTTTCCAGTGGGCCCATGAACTGGTTTTCCAGGTAATGAAGACATTGTATGATTAGGTGACAGAATCATCAAAATACTTCGGTGCCACTTAACCTGGGCAGCAGGTTCAAGAAGCCAGAGAGCTGTTATCATACAAATCTTGAATGTTCTATTCTGAGCCAAGACAGAAGGCTAGGACGCCTATCAGGGCCACATGTACACCAGGCTTTAAATCCAAGGTTATAACGAAACACTAGGATAAAGAGCCCAAAAATGAACCCCAATGTTACATTTCTTATAAATCCACAAGATGAACCACAAATTCACTGAATGCCTCTGTGGAATAGAAACTTTGAGAAAAGTGGACCTATACATTTCCTACAAATTTTTGAAGAGAATTAGGCTTTTTAAACTATGTGCATACATAACTTTGATGAAAGAAAAACAGACTTTAAAAAGTTATTGACATCATGGTGCTACATAAACTTTAGAACTCAATAAACGTGAGCATCTCTTATTAATGTTCACATCTTTAAAACGGGACCAATAACAAGACTCCATTATGACAATCTCATGAGAAAGCTCTTTAAAGAGATGAAATCCTGTGAGAGAATCTTCTCTCTGCCACGCCCCACATGAGGCCCTGAACAAGCCAAACCCAGCCCTTTCAGACATGGGGTTCAGTCTAGAGGAGTCAAGAGATCCCTGCATTTAGTACTATGCTGGGGAAAAGAGAAAGTATAATGGGAGAAGGGTTCCTACTCAGACTTGAGGTCAGTCGCAGAAGGCTTCTTAGGGAAATGGGGTCACTATGGAGACCAAGTCCAACAACTATATTAACTTTTCCTCTCATCAAAGCTATATGCCAACCTCTTAGCCAGGCACTGTGATAAGATATAAAATAGCAAGTGATATTTATATCCCCCCCGCCCCCCCCCCTCAGTTAAGGAGTTTATCAAGTCCCAAAATCAAATGCCCTTAGCAGGGACAGATGGGAGATAAGAAAAAGGTCCAAGAAAATCATAACCAGAAGAAACATTCAAACAAGGAGACTCGGGACACAAAAGATTCTTTGACATTCAGAAGCACCACACAAACAAATAGTCCACCCAGCACTGAGCCAATGTCCTTGATCTTTCTAGCAATTTGTCCACTTCCAGCAGCATGGCATCATTTAGCAAGAGGTTTATTCATCAAATCCATCTCATTGGTAAAATACTCCAGATTGCATCAGGTGTGAGCTCCAGACCACACACTCTAGAGCCACTGGTTAGTCCCCTGTTGCCCTGCAAGTCCCTGGCACCAGCTTTCTGAGCAAATGTCATCTGAGCTTTGGACAACCAAGTTCTTCAGAAAATCCTGGTTATTACCAATCTGCATTTTCATTATATGGATGGTGGTTACCTAAATGCTCCAAAAGTAATTGTATGAGCAAAGAAAGAGCTGGAGACGTGACTAGAAATTGTGGTCGAATGATCAAGAGGTGAATCATGATCTTTTGGATAATGGAGGTCACCGGTATTTTCCCTATTGGTTACAGAAGTACTAAAATGTACTAAAAACTCCTCTTTCTAAAATTTTTCCCCAAACAAAATCTCAGTCTAGTGTCAGAGAGCTTTTTTGATTTATATGCTTGCTTGCTCACTTGTCTGTTTTTAACCAGGAACCAAAACTGATGGAAATATCTGTTTGCTTCAGTACAGAGGATATTTTAGTGTTCAAATTAAATACTTTTCAAAAATATAAAGAACCAGTTCTGGTTCTAACTAGTTCAAAAGTGGCTTGTTTTACTTTTTTTAAAATACACATTTTGTTCTCAGTTTCTAAGATCGGGGTTTTTTAATGTAGCTTTGGAGCTGAGCACTTGGTTCAGTTTATTCTACTTTTGGGCACCAAATCTGGTTTGAGTCCTGGCTCTCAACTCCTGTTCTCTAGCGCTGACAAGGCAGCTTGCTTAGCTTGGTGCTACGAGTTCCTGGCAATGGGAAGTGGAACAGGTGCTGTGTTCTTCAACTGGCCCTAGTTGGCCAAGGAGAAGCCCAGTCGGGACACATAGAATCCTAAGTCTGGACGAGCCCTCTGTGGCTCAGTAGTCCACCACCCACATTTAGAGAGGAGGAGATCAGTGACAGGGAGATTGTCATGTAACTCACTAAGGTGGCACCATTAAACAGTGCAGAGTGGACACTGTAAGTCTGACTTCCGATTCCCTTCTAACGCCCCACTAAGTTAGTTAGAAGGTCCTTCAGAAGGTCATGGTTTAGGGGGAATGAAGGAGACGCCAAGCAGTTACATTTCAAAGTGTTACTTTTCTATCTGGTCCTTTGAAGTGGCATTCTAGGGACCAAAGGGACACATTGACCAAGCTGTTCCTGCATTCCCAGTGCCTATGCCCAAGTTCAGACTGTGAGGAGCACCTCCCAGAGCCAGTATAGTAATGTAGGGAAGCAGCAAGTGGGAACAGGAGCCAGCAGGTATTTAAACAGACTTCAGGTACTCACATGGGAATGTGCCTATAAATTCTACCTCTATCACCGTTGCCAAGGCAACACAGGGGGTGGGGACTAGAACTGGCTCTCAGGCAAGAAATTCCCACCTCCTCTCCCCACACTCATTTCCTGGCAGCATGTGGGCTTTATGACGGCTTTACTCCAGCATCCCCTTTTCCTGGAGGAGGTGGCTCATTTCATCCAGACTCCAGCCAGGTGCAAATATTCTGAGGACACTGTGCAACTTGCCCTGAGCCCTGGCCTCCCCTTGGAGATGAGCCTGCCTCCTGCCCATGGATGTGGGCTGCAGCCTCCCTCGGTTTCTTCGCTCTCATTCATTGCTCTTCTACCAAATGCAGGTCTGACATCCTGCTCTCCAATCTGTGTCACCCCAGCCCTAAAGAAAAGCAAGAGCCCCCGATGTTTCTACTGCAAGGGCTCCGCTTCTGCTGTCGGCAGGGCCAACTGTGAGAAAGAAGGGGTTAAGCCATGTTGTGAGTCCAGGTCTGTTGCTTCCTCCTCCCACCCGCTCCCCCGAAAAGGGTTCCATGACGTATTTCAGATTCCCCTCCCCCACAACCCTGCACACAGACACAGCTGCTGTTATTAATGACAACAGCCTTGCCATATGGCACCACTCACCGGGCTCCATCAAGCAGCATCAAGCTCATAATAGTATTTACACCACCTTCCTCTGACTGTTAAACTCAGCTGCACCAAGAGCTACCCTTCTAGTGGCCTGCGGCTCCGAGGGCGCTGTGCTGAGTACACATATGGATCGAGGGTGAATCTAGATGTGTTACAGGTTGAAGTCTGGGGTTGGGCCCTCCAAAGATTAGCCCAGACAGTTAATTAAGGAGTAAAACAGGTGCAGGAGAAAGGTCTGTTCTAAATGTTAACCCAATGTTATCATTAACCAGACTGTTGATACCTAATTAATTGCTAATTGCATCAGATAGTGGCGGCTGAGGCGATGATGTAAGTTGACCTGGGTATATTCTTCTATGTGCTGTGCGCAGGTAAGGGTGGGCCGGAGTGAAAGGGTATGTGCCCCAGAGAGAGCGAGGGGCAAAGGGAACCCAAACATCTGAGCGAGTAACCCACCGAAGGCTGAGAAGGGAGCCTGAAGATGAGCCTAGGTGCCACCTCCCTCTTCCCCTCTAACATGGAGCCCTCATAGAGGGGGGAGCCCTTATAAGGAGAGCCCTTATAGAGGGGAGAGCCCTTATAGAGGGGGTTCTACGGAAAGTAACCTCGCAGGGTGATCCGATCCTAAATTCGTAACTGGGCCGGTCATGGTGGGGAGTCATGGCCCAGGCATATAATGTTTTAGCAAAAGCTTTACCTTTGCCTTAAGTAAGCCCTGTCCATTGTTCCTGTGCATCTAGGCTAACACGCCTTTGAAGTAAGTGGTAACCACCCTCAAGAGAGCACATAATCATGTTAACCATCCTGTAACCCAATCCCCACCTTGCTTTCTCCAGTCTTCCTTACATCCCCTCTTTCATTTCAAATGCATAAAAGAAACTGCAAAACTGCTATTCTGCAGAGCATTTGAGATCTTGCTTCCCGGCTATTGTTGCCAATTTGGCTCAAATAAACTCTTATAAAAATTCTCTACAGGTTTGGACGTTTCTTATGTCGACACTCTATCCCTGAGAGAGCCCAGGGAATCTTACTCCCGCCCCTCTTCCTCTACCCTGAATACCACCATTATGTAAACCCAGAGAGTGTTTTGTTCTTCAGCCTATTCCTCTGAGGAAGCAGGTGCCTGTTTGTGCAAGGGTGAGGTGTCCCTATTTTTGCCTACCTGTAGGACTTCCTGCCATAGTAAGAGACAGAACCTTAAAAGCTAAAAATCTCTGAAGCTAAGGACTATGAATAAACTTTCCAAGTTTAAGTATTTAGTTGTTGTTGTTGTTTTCAGTATTTGTAGGATGCAATTTATAAACTATCCCAATAAAATGTCATTATCTAAGAGATAGAAATTTACATATATAAGTCGATGTACACAAATAAACTAAGTAATAGAATTAAGTGTTATATTTTATAGGCAACCTGGGGTTACATATAATGTGTAGGGTTTGTTCAAGCAAACCCAGCTTTGTCTCTAACGAGGACCATTGCCTGGTCTGGCCAAACAGCCATGTCTTCAGCTGTACAGTGGGGGTGTTATCCGCACATCCTAAGGGTGGGCACATTAAATAAGATGGCGTGTATGCTGCCCAACACATCAGAGGTACCCAGTAGATGTCAGTTCTCTCCTCGTTATCTCCTTTTTTCTCTGAGTTCACTATATTCATATTTACACTCTTTGTAGCCCTAGGAACAGTGAAGAGACACAAAGAATAGCAAGAATCTATTAAGTGCTAGTCACCTTAACTGGTGTGGGTGGGCTGACAAGGGAGACCAACATGTTATTATCTTCAAGAAATAAGATAAGCGCACATTCAATGACACCTAGTTGGACTCAGAGTGGCCCATTTACAAATTTCCCAACAAAGGACTAATTGTATGAGACGCACAGCTCTCCTTCCCATGCCCGCCCCCCTTCAAAGAAAGGCATAACAATTCTTGGCGGAAGCTATCATAATCTGCCTGTACAATCCATCTTAATGATTTCATGCATAGTCCTCAACATCCAACAGATACTATTTAATACAGATGTGAATGTCCAGCTCCAGCTGTGGAAACAAGACACTATCCCTCAGGGGTTAAAACAGGCAGGCTCTGGGCTCTTTGCATAAAGATGTTTTGACATTTTTAAGATGGTTCCATTAGGCAAGGACAACTACCAAGCTTTGTCTATTCCTGTGTGGTCTGTGAGCAGGGTGGCAAAGAGGGAGACTTGGTGTCACAGTCACCCCCCACACCCCACAGCCCCTCTAGTGTGAAAAACACTAGAAACACAACAGGAGCTGGCCAGGCACACTGATGTTCCAGTCTGCCCTTCCTCAGCTCCATGAGTCAGGCAAACAAATCCCATTCATGAAATTCTGTTCCCTTAGTTCATTGAGAGACATGGAACTGTTCTTGCTGTGTATCAGCTGGGGCTTAATCGGGTTAACCCAAATCATTGTTCCCTGAGCACCAAGGAATGTGGAATTCTATGCTGTCAGAACACTTCGTTGCTAGGCAGAAATATATCCAGCCTCTAACAAGAGAATATATAGGCATGCGTGGGAAGGTATGCCTCTCCTGGTCCTCTTCCTTCCTCACCTGCCATCTCTAATCACCCCATTCATTACCATAAGGGGCTTCCATAACAGCCCCCCCAGGGCATCTGGAGGTGAGGTTTGGACCACAAAATCTGTCCTGTAAACAACCCAGTCTCACCAGGGTCCATTCCATCTTTTTACAAGCTTCCCCTCAGAAGCCCAAAACTGTACAATGATTGCTGATACTTCCAGCACTGAGACAGTCAGCAGTGGCAAGCCAGCTGCCATATCTGAGCCATTAATTTTAGAAATCATCTGAGGTTAAAAAGTGCCTTAATGAGCACAACTCTGCAGGGACCACTTCCACACCATAGTGAGATTAATATGCATATCAGAATGTGTGCATAATCTTTGCATACTGTAATAGCAATCCATAGAGCTCTTGACATAAGGAAATGTGTGTTTTAGTACTGTATGGATGAGAAAAAATCAGGAGTAAATATTCAGCTCACAAATGAAGAAAATATTTAATACATTGAGAAATAGACAAAACATCCGAGCTGCAAGTGGTCCATTAGAGTCTTAGAAAAGGCATCTGCTTAATACAAGACCTCATCACAACTCTACAATAAGAAAGGCTACTATTCCCAACCAAGAAGAGGAGACAGTAAGAATTCCATCAGCAATGTGCTTCGACTCCAGATTACAAAATTCTAAGTTTATAGGGAAGAATTCAGCCTGCAGTGATGGTCAGTAAAATGACTCAGGTTTTTTTTCTTTCTTAATCCTCACTTGAGTATATATTTTTATTGATGATTAGACAGAGTGGAAGAGAGAGAGAAACATCTATCATTGCCTCTTGTACATGCCCTGACTGGGGATCGAACCTGCAACCTTTCGGTGTACGGGTCAACGCTCCAACCAACTAAGCCACCAGGTCAAGGCAAAAATGACTTATTTTATATCACAGAAACTTATAAAGATAAAGGGAGGAAATCAGGGGGTAAGATGGAGGCAGGGGAGAGGGAAAGACTTACAAATAAACTTGTCCAGAAGCAGAAACCCAGAGTTTCCTGCTTTTTAGTAGCGTAAGTTCAACTGAGATCAAGCAAATTTATGGATGAAGGAAAGTAAGATATTTAACCAAACTATGGCTTTTATGTAGTCATTCAGGGAAGAGCAAAGTCCATGACAGTCACCTACCATTGACAGAAGCTGCAAGGCGCCCAGTGAAGTGACTGAATCTGTCACCAGGGGCCTGACCAGCAGCAGGTAGATGCAATGGCACAGCTAAGGTTACAATAGGGCTTAAGCTTCAAATGGGCGATAAGCTTCAAATGGATGAAGATAACAATAAAGTTTTACAAGTAGAAACCTAAGAAGATATATTTTAATGGCCACTATGAAACATGCTGGAATAGGGCCAGAATAACAAGACAAACTCTGGCCAACACATCAGACATTTGGTTGATTGAGACAAGTCATAGAGGCCGAGAGCTCACCAACACAGCCATCCTAGCTCGATTCACTGTCACGGTCACGAATACAGTATCACTGTGAACCCAGCTCGGTGCCAAACACTTGAGACGTTTCCCAAGTTGCTCACGGTTGACTACCCAAAAAATCCGCTCCCCAAATCAATGCACAATGTATAGTAGGACGCTGCAAAGAAAACTGGGGTTAGATATGGCTTCTCTAAAGGCTGGAAATCCTCCTTGCAGCTAGGAGTCTTATGGGATTAAATGATGCTTCGTTAGGCAGAAATAGAACTATAGTTTATTTTCTTTGGGGGAGGGGTCTGGGCTTGGGGGATTTATGGGAAAGTTTGTTTGTGAGAAAAAGGGAAAGACGCAACCGCTACAACCCTGTCTACATTCACTCTTTTTTGGCCTTACAAGGAGACATGAGCAGGAGCTGCAGTGGCTTTATTGCAACCATGAGGAAAAAGCCAGAGAATCACAGAAATAACCCTGACATCACCTACCTGCTAAACCCACACCAGTGCCTGCCACCTCCGGAGGTCTTGTTAGATAGAAAAGTCTGCCTCAGTGAGTTTAGTCCACATTGGATGATG
Source organism: Murina feae (assembly GCA_004026665.1). NCBI lineage: Eukaryota > Metazoa > Chordata > Mammalia > Chiroptera > Vespertilionidae > Murina > Murina feae. The sequence continues at coordinate 16,514 of PVJC01020956.1, forward strand.
CAGCCAAATGCATGTTTAACTGATACATCTTCTAAGGAGTCTATCTCGTGCTATAATTTCACTAATCAATTGTTCATATTGGTCCCTTATTGCTGATGAAGTTCAAGCTCCCTTGCCCTTATTTTACATCCCTGTTTGTCTGACTTCTCCCTTTCCTCCTTTCAGCCTCCTGCTTCCAACATGGGACCCCCTGCTCTGCCAGGATGGCCTCTTCACTCTCTTTCCAGCTGGTAAAGCAGCTTATTCCCAGGAGCCCTGCCTCTCTTGGAGTGCCGCACAATGATGACTCCTGTCTCCATCTGGCCTCTGCAACCCTGGAGGTTTCTCAGAGCTAAGACCAGAGCACATGCTGCTTTTCCAGGTCTCCCACGCTAACCAGCACACTGCTGGGCATGTCATGGGAGAAAAGAACAGAAGAACTTGAAGGAGCAGGGCTTAAGTAGGTCCACTCCAAGCCCGTGTTTTGTTGGGCAGCTGAGACCCACAGAGGTAAAGGGAAATGCTCAGGGCTGCACAATGAAGTATTAATAGACCCAGAAGGAGAATGCCAGGCCTCCGGCTCCTCAGTGAGCATATTTTCCGATACACCTCATTGTCTAAAAGAAAAGTGCCAATTAGAGGCACAGAAAGTAACAAAGCTGGTGATGACTATAATGGATGATTACGTCCTTTCAGAGGGCATGGAAAAGAGAGCTGAGTAGGGCTGATGTGAAGGAGCTTCTTCAGTATGTAATTAACTGCTGGCTTCTTTGTATTGTTCCGGTAATGAACCCAGCGGGATCTGTAGAACAGCCTTGCCTGCAGGGGCAAGAATCACGGTGCTGGTCCCCTCAGAAGGCCGCTTCTGGGTGGGGGGTCCTGGCAGGCTCTGAGTCACTGGGTCCATTTCTCACTCACAGGCATCTCTGATGATGGAACCTAATACATAACTTCTTGCTGCAGGCCAGGATGCTGCCCTGGCAGCCCTTGGGCTTCCCACATGCCTGGACCTTACAGCTGGGGAAGGGCATCTCAGTAACAATCCTCTTTCCAACCTGCATAGAAATGTGCCCTGAGCTGCTTTGAAGCATGAAGCTTGGGAGACCGTGGGAACCTGTGGTGCCCAAAACAACTTTCTGGAGGCCACTGATCAGATAGAAGTTGTAGGTTCACAAAATCTTAAATTTTCAAGCCAGAAGGAGCCCCGGAGATGACCTAATCTTTATTGTTTTAAAGATAAGAAGTCTGGGGCCCAGAGAGGGAAAGTGACTGGCCCATTGTCCCATAGCCAGGGAGCAGCACACCTGCCAGATGCTTTGTTCCTCAGTTGCTGTTGGAGACACATGCTCCTGGCCACACCTCTCAGGCTTGAGTTTTGCGTGCTCAGAGGCTTGGATGTCTTTTAGAGCATCTGCTGCTTACTGGAAAGATAGTTCAGTTCCTGACAGGAGGTGGATCAAGGCCATTTTTTTTCTCCTCTATTGATCAATAAGGCCTCAGGGCACGAGGGCCTCACTTTGCAGAAACATCATTTAAAAAGCAGTTTCACAGAGGTGCGTGAGAAACTTGGCAACACTGGCAGCTCCTTTGTTTAAACACAGAGGGGGATGGACAGACTGAGGGACAGAGACAACTACCCAACATGATGCCTTTCGTCTCAATATCCAATCTAAGTTAGTACAGCATACACAATGTGAGAGCTATAGGGGCAGAGAAAACGAAGGGCCAGGGATATTTATATCGGCCCAAAGCCAGATAACTAAATGGTGACACACCAGTGTTGGTAGAGAAAGAAAATCTGGACAAGATGACACCCCAAATTATCAAAAGTTCATGGACCATTTATAGAGTCACGTATAAATAGAAAGGTTTAAGAATTCTAAGTGCCACGACCTGTCTGGTGTTCAGTCCTATCCTGTTCTAATACCTAGGCTGGGACTTCTGAGGCCCCACCTAAGATCAGGGCTGGACGAGGGCATGTGGCCAGGGCAGTTTCCAGGGCCCTGGGCTTGAGGCTTAATGCTCTAAGGTCACTGTCTTGCAATTCTTAATTTTTACCTTAATCTCTGTTCATAATTGAGGTCCAAAGGGGAAGTGGAGCATGCATGGGGAACTAGGAACCTCGGCTCACACTCTGTTCCCACCTCCTACTATCTCCCTGTCTCTCTAGGATGAGTCTGAACTGCCTCCTGGGGCCCTGACCCATACAAGCCTTCCCCACTCTGCTGGCCTCTGAGGTGGTAACCAAGCCACTTAGGCTAGAAAACGTAGGTGGAAGGCCTTCATTCTGCCATCAATCTCTGCTTCCAGAAGGGGCCTGGGCATGAGCTAGGACACTCAAAGGTTCATGTTTGTGTCTCAGGGCAGAGAATCGTGGCAGCTGTCCCTATCCTGGCAACAGACCACCTGGCAGGTGTGAGCCTCTCACCTGTCTCCAATCCAGGTACCAAACACTTCCCAGCGTGGAGGTTGCAATCCATTTGGGGACACCAATTCTCAATGAGTTGGGACTTTTTTACTGAGAGAAGAGAAGGTTGGTTTTCATGACCCTGTGGTGGATGGCAGGAGGGGATCCTAAGGCTGGTGGGCCACACTGCCAAGTAGCAGTGTCCTCAGGCACTTGGGAGACTTTCTACTGACCTTGCAAATATCCCACATCCAAGGGAATGTGTCATTAAATAGCAAATGAAGTCAACATAATACAGAGACCAAGAAGAAAGGAAAGAATTTTAGATTGTAGTGCCCTTAGCAGCACTCTTTTCCAGGTGTGGGGTTTTTTTGTTTTGTTTTGTTTTTGTTTTTTTTTTTGTTTTTAACAAGGACCCTGCATTTTCATTTGGCAAAATGAAGTTATATAGGCCAGCCTGGCTTAGATTTAGACCAGGCCCTGGGACCTGTCACATCCAAAAGGGAATTTAAGGACCCATATGACTCAGGAGTGTAAGATTTCAATCCTTGCAAGAATGTGCATTCTGGCTCTTGTCCTTTCTGACCAAGTTGTACCAAGTGTTAATGATACATTTCTGTCTTGACCACGTCACCTCACTCCCTGTCTGAAGACTTCCTCCAGAACCCCAATCCCTATGGTCTGCTACCAGATCCTAAGGCCACTTGCTTGTCAGAACTTCCCTCATCTTCCCTTATGGGAACCTCTCAGGTCTCCACCCCAGGCCAATGGGCCTGCCACAGACAGACAGAGGTATCTCAATTGTGGTGGAAGACCAGCTTTCCACCACAATTGAGTCCTTAATTCCTATTGTCCATTTCAAGCAACATTAGCCCCAGCTATGACATAAAAGGTGGCATGTTCTGTTTCTGAAGCAGTCCTTTTCTCTGGTTTTTCTGTGTTAATTCTGAGTGATCCGAATACCATCTCCACAGAGGAAAAAATCAGGAGTCAGAATTAATTTGCTTAAGGATGATTTGAAGGGTTGGTGTTGTGTAGATAAGATTACCTAAAGGATAGTGGTGAGTTTCTGTATTGCTTAACAAAAGCAAAGCAAAAGAAAATGAATTTAACTTTTGGCCAAGAGGGATTTAATACAGAGAAAATATTCTTAGGACCAGCGGTGGTTTGGTGGAAGAGGTTCCTTCGATGGTATAGAAACAGCCTTTGACTCCTGTAAACAGATTTGGGTTTAAATTCACTCACTAGCTGAGTGACCATGGGCAACTTCAAAAATAGAACAAAAATACACACCTCACCGTTCCACTTATGAAATCGTCAGGCACTCAGTACCCGATAATTTTATTTGGTATTAGTTAAAAACATCGTGCTGTAGGGCGCATATCGTGGATTTTGGAATTTGGTGGTTCTGAGTCAAAATTTCCAGATCTGCCACTCACAGGGTTACTTTCGGGGAGAGGATACTGAGCCTGAGTTTGGTCATAGAAACTCATATGCTATCTCACACACAGAGCTGTTTGCAGGTTAACTGAGTCTGTGTGGAGCGTGTGGAATGTAGTCAGCATTCAACAAATGTTAATATTCATCCTTCCAACGGACACACAGGGGTGGGGGAAGGGAGAAAGAGAGCTTGAATTAGTCATGGAAAGTAAAATGTTGTCTAATCCCAGTTCTTTTTTTGTCCATTTATTTAATTGCTAGGTGTGTGAAAGCCAAACTTCCTTGTGGAAACTCAAGATTATTTTCTTTACTCATCGACAATAGTGACTTTAAGGAAACAAAATATTAAGCATCAAAGTCAAAGATGTGCTTTAATGATGGAAATGCAAACATCCCCTCCAATGCTGGTCTTGGTCACGGTGGTTTCCCTGCTTTCAGACAGCAGCGGCTGCCTTGGGGCTTCAGCCTGGACCAGAGACTCTGCTGCCCTCACCAATGGCAAGCACCAATGGGCTCCAGCTGAATGCCAGACGCAAGCATCACCTCCAGGTCCCAGCTCCCTGCAGTGTGTTTGCATCTCTCTCTCCTTTCTCTCGGGAGAGGAAATGTTGACTCACTATACAGTTTTTTAATAAAGGAAATTTTAAGCTTTAATCTGTACTTTAAAATAAATTTCCTAGGACATGGGCCCACTAGGGAATGAATTACAAATGGCTCTTAATGGTACGTATTTAATGAACATTTAACTAAAGAATGAAAATTGCTGGTATGCGTGATTTCCTTTGTTTCTCAACTGCTGATACTATAAATCCAAGCTGTCATTTCTTTTTAACTATATTTGCCATAAAAGCACTTATTTTATGGCAGCTGTGACATAAGCATTGCTGTTTCACCTTATGATTAATAAAGTAATTAGCACCAGTTCTAATATTCTCAGCAAAAAGGCCAGGCTTTAGATATTCCTGTTGCACTAATAGGTTTCCTAAACCAACGCAGCGCCCATGGAAGGCTGCGTGCTGGGGCCTGCGGAACACATTTTCTAATGTACATCGTGCAGATCAGTTGATAAATTACGTCAGTCTGGGTTGGTCATCACACAGAAAATGTCATTAGAGATGAAAAGGGAATGGCAGGATGCAGCCAGGGGTAATTTGTTTTCCATTGTTGACTTATGCTATAGAACTGTTCTTGTAAGTCAATTACCAAGACACAAAATGCCGAGGAAAATATTAAAATGCTAGAAAAGAAGAGATGTGTGGTAAACAGACAAGACTGACAGCACTTTTGAAACCAGCGTCCCATGGAGTCAACTGGAAATCCTATTTCGAATGATATAGATTGTCCTTGGGACTGTGCCAGATGCAGAATTGGGCCCTGGGCTCGGTTAACATGCTTCCTTCCAAAATGTGTTTCCTGAGAGTATCGCTGAGCTTATCTCGGGGGTGGGCTGGGAAGAGGACCACAGGGGTTCAAGGAGTCTCACGGTTGGTTCCTCTCAAAAACTTCAGGATGCTGAGCTCAGTCACAAAGGAACCTTGTATGAACCAGGGTCCTGTGTGGCTAAAAAAATAAAAAATTTCACTGATGCATGGACATTGCTGAAAAACAGACTCCCTCTCTTTTTAGAGCTTGCCTTGGAAATCTATCAGGGAAATTTGATTCTTGGGACAGGATTTAAATTTTCTTACCAGCCTCGCAATCATTGACTTCACTGCCCTTCCATCATTCATTCATTCATTCATTCAGTGAGCATCAAGGCTGTGTCAGGCTTGGACCTGGCCCTCAAGAGACAAAGATTCTTGTTCAGGGAGCCCAGAGTGTATTGTACACCAGCGTGGGCTCAGGGTCAGACGAGCCCGGACCCTGGTGTTACTGCTTATTAGCTAAGTCCCTCCAAGCAAAGTTACTTGCCCAAGCCAGATCTAAGAAGGGAATAATAATTGTTCCTACCTTATATGGTGGTTGTAAGGATTAAATGAGCTGTTAAAGAGCTGAAGACAAGGTTTGTTCAATAAATAGAAGCTACCGCTCCTACTGAGATAATGCCACTGACTCAGGGCTGTGCTGCAACGTACTCTGAGCTGCTTCTCTGGTGCTGGGAATGAATTTGAGTAAAGACACCTGAGCTCTCTCCTTGGCGTCTTCCTGGGACCCACAGCACATATTTGCAAACAGCGTTCTCAGATCAGAGAAAATCAGCAACTGATAGAGACTGAGACACTTCATATTGATCAGCCCAGGGCTCATCCATCTAACTGCCCAACCCAGACTATCCCTGTTAGGGACAATGGATGCTTCCTCTCCCATTCTATTTCCTCCGGCACCTTCTTCTCATTCTCCTCTTCTTCCTCCTCCTCTTCCTTCCTCACCTCTCTTCTCCCTTTCCTTTCCCCTGATCTCATCTCTCCTCCCATGAGTCTCTCCTTCTTTCTCCTCGCCTCTCCCTTCTCCTCTCCCCTCTCACTCTCGTTTGACAAACCCTAAGACCCCCTTCCATTTCCCAGAAGAGAAGAATGATACCTTTTTTGGTTCTGAATAATACCTGCCCTCCTTCAGGAGCCAAGTCCGAGTGAACCAAGAATCATTTGCTCAAAAGAAAAGTGGGTATCATTCATACACCCGAATTCCTCAGAGCTGTAAGGAACCTAGAGATGCTCTCCAGCCCTATGTCTTCCTGTCAGGGGGTGTTGTTTCCATCCTCAGATGGAGTGACTGACCCAGACTGTACAGGTGTTGGGAGTGGAGGCTGAATGGGAGCTCTGCCTCTCTCCTCTGGGCAGAATGACAAGGATGAGAAATCACCTGTTCTCTGCTGACTCAGTCGCCCCTCAACTGCTGCTCTTCCTGCCACTCAGGATGCTCAGAAGTTTCAGACTGAATAGTTGTCAGGACTGGGTGCAGGCGGACTTATCTTTGCTTCCTTTTTCCTCATAGAGACTATAGCCCAGCAAAACCCTCCTCGACCACCTCTCCAGCCATGTCTACTCACTAGTTCTAAAACGGCATCTATTCATGAGTTACTCCTTCCTGCAGCAAAGGTCAGTGTAAATTGTGCTGATCTATCTGCCATCAGCTGGAACCACCACCTCGTTCTTCTAAGAATAGCAACTACACTCCCCAAGATCCCCTTCTCTGGACAGTTCTGAGTTAGTTTTCCAATGAGAGGAACTCACATGAGATTTGGGGGGCAGAAAGCAAATGGAAGCCATAAATCTCCAGAAACAGTTACAGCCCGATGTGTGGATGGATGAGATATGTGTGGGGAGATGGGTTTCTGGTAAGATCTTCATCGCTGCAGGCTGAGACACTTGGTGGGAGTTTCTAGGAGCGTCTTGGGAGCTCCAGGCAAGCTTTAGAGAATCAGTTTGGAGCTTTCAGCTCAGTGTCAACTACTTTGACTTCCTGGGTCCGCTCCCCCAAACCCTTGGCATCAACTCCTCTGACCTCTACTTCCCTAAATCTTCCAACTTATGAGTAAGGTCCAAATTCTATTTTAAGCCATTTATAACCAGAACATACAGCATGGCTTCTGTTTTTCTAACTAACTCCTGTCTTATACGTATATAAAAAATAGAAATGAGCTATTATACCCTCGTGCATTGCAGCTGGGAATTTAAAATGGTTCAGCTACTGTGGAAAATAGTTTGGCAGTTCCTCCAAAGTTAAACATAGAGTTACCATATGTTCTAGGAATTCTGCTTCTAGATGTATGCTCAAAGAATTGTAAACAGAGACTCAAACAGACACTTGGACATCAATGTTCACTGTAACATTATTCATGATAGCCAAAAGGTGGAAACAACTCAAATGGACATCAATAGATGAATGGATAAGTGAAATGTTTTATATATATGTGAATTCAGCCATAAAAAGGAATGCCATTTACATAAATGCTACGACATGAGTGAGCATTGAAAACATTCTGCTAAGTGAAATAATGCAGACACTAAAGGTTACCAGGGGCTGAGGAGAGGAGAAAATATGGTGTTTCTGCTTGATGGGTAATGAGTTTCTATTTGAGATGACTATTTTAAAGTCTTGGAAAGTGATACTGGTGGTAGTTGCACAATATTGTTTATGTACTTAAAGCTACTGAACTGTACACTGAAAAATGATTAAAATGGCAATTTTTGTTATGCATATTTTATCACAGTAATATATTTTTAAAGCCTTTGTGATAGATAGCAGGAGATTCCAAACATGGGCTGTACATAACCAACCTGTTTATCACAGGTGATCAACATACATGGGCTGAGGGTACACATGTACAGATTACGAAGTACATGCCTCTAGAGAGAAAGAAAAATCTCATTTTACCTAGTTTGGGTGGAAAAACCAACTGAGGTTACATCGTTTGGATTCTTCCATCCAAGCCTTATTTGTCCGACTGATTTAAAAATTCTTCCCCAGCTAATGAGACCCTTGTTCTCTTCCTCTCCAACACCCACACCATCTACCTGTTTCTAACTGGCTTCAATCTCTAGTCCAGCATGAGTGGCTCCCTGAGATATCAGAGAACTATAACCCTCTGGCCCCTGGTTTAAACAACTGAAACCCTTTTTGTTACTTGTACTCAGCCTCCCCTATAGACATTTACCTTCTCTTTAGTTACTATGCTTTCATTTCTAAAGCCTTTGGTCCAGAAGTAGAGGGACCTCCATAGTTTACTAACGCACTATTTGTGTGTGTGTGTGTGCTCACCTCAGTCCACACAATTCATTGTTCTAATTAGAGCAAAACTACTATCCCTCAAGATACACTCAGAAGAGTCCATCCACTACATCCCATTGTTCATGATCCTGGCCCACTGCAACCTGGCTTCAACTTTACAGGCTTTACAATAGTCAGTCAGTGTATAAAGTCATAGCCCTTTAAGGGGTGTGTTCTCCAGGGGTATAAATGAATGCTACCCTTTTGTTTCAATACCATATATGTTTGCATCTTTCAAAAAATAAAAAAAAAATTAAAAAGGCTGTGCTTTATGTGATTATGAAGGTGATGGCCAAGTCCTTGCTTGCATTTAGGGCCACGTGAAAACCACCCCAAGAATCAGGGACCTTGGCTTTTTTCACTTTCTAATGATTTACATTATGAACTTGAAAAGGTTACTTCTCTAACCCTAAGTTTCCCCATGTTCAGACATGAAATGAGAATTTGAATTGGTGAACTATTAGGATGTTTCCAGTTCTAGGAGCTTTTTATTTGGTCAAAGCAAATCCAGGATTGGCTCTGTTGTATAAGCCCCTTGGTTTCGGTTGCTCCCAGGCTCAAGAAGCACTTTCAAGTCAACAATCACAGGGAAAGCTCCACTGTGGAGACCCTATGGATGGGAGCCCCAGATGCAAAGAAGTCTGATGGCCTCACCTGAGTCCCTCAGTTGAGGGTCAGAATATCACAACTCCCTTAGACCACATTGCCTTTTTGCCTTTCCAGCTGGCTGGCCCACCTCAAATATTTTTAGTGTTATAAGCAAGTAACCTATTATCATTACATAATTTTATGATGGGTCATTTCTCTATTTAGTATACAGAATTTGTGATTTTAAAAAGAGCCTAATTATAGAATCCTTCATAGAAACATATGCTAGTGAAAACATCTTCTCATGGCATAATGGCTTAATAAGTAGACTCCCAATAGGCTGGAGGAGAGTCCTTGCTACACAGACCTCAGCAGAGGCAGATTCCTTCTCCTTTCATCCTCCCTCAAACAGCAAGAACTCTGGCCCAGGCAGCCTCTCTGCTCAGTTACCTTCTAAACTTCAATGTCATTCAAAGTCCCATATTTCTCCAAGGAGAAAATATATGATCTGGCTTCACTTCTCTCTAAGGCCCATCCTGGCCTGTATATAGGTTAAATCATCCATGTCCTTACACTCCCAGCTGCCTGGCTCCTATTAAAATGTATGGCATTTGGGGCTGAGCTCTCTATGACTGTGCTAGGTCCTGGATTTCCACCCCGTCTCCCCACCTCAGCCTGTTCACACATTGTAAAAGAAGAGGATATCGTGCAATGAAGTCGTCCCCACTTATCCATCTTTGGGGATGTAATTTGAAAGATGTATAGTCCCTTCCTCCCTGCCTTCACTGGAGGAGCAAACACAAGGTTCACACTTGAACATCTACTGCTTAGTCCAGACCCTGAGCTGGACTTTTAGGCTTGGGGACCTCCACCACTGCTCTATGGAAACAGGCTGGACACTCTGGATTCAGTGTCCTCATCTCTAAGACAAAAGATAAGACCGAATCATATCCATAGCCCCTACATTAGGTAAGAATAGGTCTGACTGCTAAAACAGATCCAAGACAACAATGTTTAAACACTGTGTCCCACACAAAAGCTGAAGCTGGATATAGTGACTTTGCTCCATGACAACTCAGGGGCTCAGATACCTGTGTTACTCCTCTGGTTTCCCCTCATCCACTGAAATGGGGAAAAGGGAAATAGAGGCTACACTATTTCCCTTTAAGAAAATAACACTTATGATTCAGAACTTGGACACATGGCCACCACTCCCTGGTTAGGGGCGGGGTGAGGGGGAGCGCAGGGAGGGCTGGAAGAACAGATGATTAGCTAAAAATACTATTACCTAGGAAGAATAGGCTAAAGAATAATGGGGCCATCTGAGAGTGTTGGCCATAGACCCTCCCAGTTGTACCATTCTGAGTCTAAGAGATCATATATGAGGGTGAGGCAGAGGAAATCAGGATCCCAGCAAAGGTGTACACTGCAGAGATCTCTGAACACAGTGACTCCAACTGCCACCTTTGTGTGTGCAAACTAATTAGAAGTTCAACATCATTTGTAATAGTTGATAGATTCTCTTAATTGGCATCTTAGTATTATAGGCTTTTATATTTTTGAAAACTATTGATGTGTACACTTCAAATGTGGGCATTTTATTGTATATAACATATACTTTAATAAAGTGGATTTAATAAAAATAAATAAATAAAAAGCAGAAGTTCAGAAGAGAGTGTGCTATCTCCCCACATTCTGTTAGTACAAGATAACAAAGAAGCTTACTAGTTTATTTCAACAAATGTTTATTAGTACTTACTATGTACCAGGCACTAGAAATATAAAAATGAATATGACCCACCCATCTCTGATTTCAAGCACTTAAGGGCTAGTGAGGAAATAGAATTGAAGTAGGAAAGGTCAGTATAATGGAATGAGGGATTTGATGGAGTTGAAATCTGAAACTGCACATTCTAATTATTTAAAAAGCTAAGACAACTCTTGAATAACACAAGCAGAAAATAGCCAGGTGCTAAAATGTGTTAAGGACAACTATGTTCTATAGTGTTATCAGAAAGACAAAAGATTACATAGGTTGAGTATGAAAGAAAGACTTATTTGAGAAGAGTGGGCCTTAAAAGGTGAGTAAAAATTGAGTGGGAAAAGGTGGTAAATCATCATAAAGACTTTGTTTCAAATTTTAAGTGAAGGCACCAAAGAGATTCTGGTGTCAAATAGAGTTGAAGGAAAAAGACCTTCTTGAGTTTTAACTCTTAGTGTAGAAGGTCTTTAAATGTCTTTCATGGTCCATTTATAAAAGTTCTCACCATTTTTCATAACATGGTTTTTGTAGCCTCATAGTAACTCTGTAAGGAAGGAAGGAAAGAAGGGAGAAAGGTAATGGGAGATGGAAGGAGAGAGAAGGGGAGAGAGAAGTCGGAGCTCAGAGGTGTCAGGTTATTAGGTAAGCAGGTCCTTAGCACACATTCCAAAAGAGGCAGAAGCAGAGCCCCAACTCAGGCTTTCTGGCCCAGATCTGGTGCTTCTTACTATGAGCCAGATTACTCTTAAAAAGGGAAATTTCAACATGCTCAAAGTCACTAATCATCTGAGAGATGCAAATCAAAACAACAATGAGGTACCATCTCACACCTGTAAGAATGGCTATCGTCAACAAATCAACAAATGACAAGTGCTGGAGAGGATGCGGAGAAAAAGGAACACTCGTGCACTGCTGGTGGGAATGCAGACTGGTGCAGCCACTGTGGAGAACAGTATGGAGTTCCCTCAAAAAATTAAAAATGGATCTCCCTTTTGACCCTGTGATCCCACTTCTGGGAATATATCCTAAGAAACCAGAAACACCAATCAGAAAGGACATATGCATCCCTATGTTCATAGCAGCACAATTTACCATAGCTAAAATTTGGAAACAGCCTAAGTGCCCACCAGCAGATGAATGGATTAGAAAACTGTGGTACATCTACACAATGGAATACTATGCTGCTGTAAAAAGGAAGGAGTTCTTAGCATTTGCAGCAGCATGGATGGAACTGGAGAACATAATGCTAAGTGAAATAAGCCAGTCAATGAAAGAAAAATACCAC